>CM077085.1:20922532-21202532 GCA_039513925.1 Platanthera zijinensis | reverse complement strand
CGAATGGGACTGCTTCCACGTCTTACGTCTTGCCATCAAATCGACTGATACGAGCTAGCTACGCTATATCAAGAACAAGAATATGAACAAAGAGCTTGCATTGCATGAGAATAAAAGATACAATTTGGGAGACGCTCCTGCCAAGCACCAAGAGGTTAAGTCTTCCAAAGTACCCCCTCCAAAAAGAGACCAAATGACTAACACTTATAAGATACCTCACTCACGATCTAAGAGCTCCTTATATAGATATTCCCCAACTGATGGACAAATTTCATTATAATGCGCAGTAAACTACGAATACAAGATAGTCCATGACCGTCGTTGTGTTTTTTCTCGCAAGGCGTATACGTATCACTAGATCCATCTTGATGGGCGACCTTGTCTCCAAGGTTGAGCTGTGAAGGGTTCCATGGGCGCGTCGACAAGACTCCGATGGATCCAATGGTGGGCGGCTTACGTTAAACATCAAAAGCTTAGATGCGTCGTTTTGGGTTGGTTGCTGTAAATATGTGTCACAAGTGCACTCTAGGTGGGTTAGGGCCTGGGTTGGAGCTGAAAAGAGTAAAAAGACTGAAGAAGAGACTAATCGGGAAAAAATGATCGGGGCGCCGAGAAACATGATGACGAAGTGGCGTCGAGAAACATGATAACGAGACGATGCCCACACAAGGGGCTATTCATGGCAGCCATACTAGGTGGACGGTGTGTGGGAAAGGGCAAAAGGAGTGAGGGCAAAAAATCAGCAGTAATTAATAGGTGGGCCCACAACTGTTGTAAAGTAGGGGCGTTGGACGATGCGTGAAAATGGAAGAGGCATGGTATGTGGGCACGAGAAAAGTGATAAGACAAGCATGAAAAGAAAAGCCTAGGTGCGCGTTGTGGGAGAAGGAGAAAAATAGACACTGAGTGGGCCAAACACGAGAAATAGGCAGGGGCGACGGGGGGCTGAAGATAAGAGTGGGCGACTGGGAGGCCGTTAGACGCGCGAGGGAAGGGGGTGAAGGAAGTCGACGAAAGGAAAAGAAGTGTGTGAGGGAGTCGATTATATAGATGCGTGCATGGAAGGGTGCTAGGGTTGGGAATGAGACGACGTTCGACTTAGGTCACCCTCCCAAGAGAAGGTGATTGTCGATGCCGTGAGGTTATGGTAATCGAGGAGTGGTGTATGAACTGAAACTTAAGTGTGCTGCGAGAGAGAGAGAGAAATGCAGGAAGTGTGTGGTCTATCGCGGGGGGTCTGCGGAATTGCAGGATCAAACCGGCGAGGACGGGCACATCAGAGAGGTTTGATGTTAGAGGAAGCAAAAGGAGGCGATGATGTAACTCGTGTGTGACTGCGAGGATGCCATCCATGGTTGCATTGAACCGATCGTAGCGAGCTTGCACCGTAGCTGCATGGGGGGCCATGGCAGTCGGGTGTTTGACAGAAGGGACAAAATCCACGTAGGGTTCCGATGGAATCCTGGGCGAGTGGCAGGTCTGGCCAATTGATACGGGCTACCTACCCCATATCATGAACAACAACGCAGATAAAAACTTGCATTGCATGAGAATAAAAGATACAACTCGGGAGACATGCTCCCGCCAAGCACTCGAAGGCTGGGTCCTCCAAAGTACTCTCCTCTCCAAAGAGAGACCAAATGAATAACATTCAAATAATACCTCACTCATAGTCTAAGAGCTCTTTATATAGATGGATCCCCCTACTATAGGGAAAAATACATAATAATGCGTAATAAATTGCGAATACAAGATAATCTCTAACGATCGTTGTGTTTTTGCTCACAAGGCATATATATCATCGACCCTCCAATGCTCACCTGCCACCGGAGCGCTCCTCCCATTTATCTTAATCACCACCGTTGATCTCCTAGCCCTTGTCTAAGGGAGCCAACTGTGTCGTCATTGCCGTCTCGGACGACTACTTCTTACGCCGCTATGTCGTCGTCTCAGGCGCCATTGTCGAGCAACCAGACACACATTCCTCCGGTCGATCCCAGATCCTTGGATTTCTTCCTCCCGCTTCGAAACCGCTCTCACTTTACATTCCTCGAGCTGGGTGTATTGGCATCGACGCCTTTGCACTCTTCATGTCACGTGTGTCGCACACTCGAACCCAACAACTTTCCTTTTCCGCTCGCGCCTCTCTGTCGTTTCCCTCTGAATGCACGCAAGTCTTGCTTAAATCAATCAATTGATTAATTAATTATTAATTTAAAACATTATTAATTAATTAATTTGATTATTTTAAATTAATTAACACACAGGAATTTCTCGGACAAACTCATTTAGCTTATGGATCAGATGCACATTTTATGACATCATATGTCATTGTTGAAGCCCGCCACCAAGAAGCGCAAGATTGACACCGATTCTGATGATTGTTCCACCTCAACCCATGCCGCCTTGACTCCCGTGCGCCTCCTCCAGAAACAACGTTCTTCACTGCCACAGATTTCCTTGTCTGTGAGCTCTGTGCCATTCGTTATGCCAGCCATCTCCATCCCGTATCCTCCGCTACCGCCACAACCTCCACCGGCTCTGTGCCCCGCTCCATTTGCAAGTGATACCCTGCTGGCTCCACCATATAGGCCAATTATGGCCCCCATTCCATAGGATAAGGGGTCCAACTCGATCATCCACAACTGCTAGGTAGTCATCATCTTGCGGCTACCAAGCCGCCCGCGTCTCGTAGCTACCTCCCAACTGTGCCATATATCGTGACCTGTGTTAACTACATGAGCTCCCATCCCAATGATGCATTTGACCTGACTTCACGTTATAGAGAATTATTTTGGTGCGATGTTAAGGAACCCGAGGATCGCACCGTCTGGACCACACTTGAGCAAGATGGCAAGCCCGATTTTAAGGAGGGATGAGACGTTATGGATCGAACCAACCCAAACTGAGCGGTTCAGATCAGTTTTCAAGGGTTTTGGTTCGGTTCTGGATGCATAAGTTTTAGAACCGATTATATGTTTCGATTTTCGTGTTTTATGGTCGGGTACTTAAGAGCCGAACTAAGATTCGATTAATAATTAATTGGGTTCTCATTGCTTTCCGTTCTCCCTGACCATTTGATTTACAATAGCTCACCTTTACCTGTCTCTTTTTACTCATTTTCTTATTTATCTCGTTGGGGTAATTTGTTAGCCTCCAAATCCAGATAGCAATCCTATAACAATCCTCCATCATGATGATAACTATTAGGGAATAGAGCTTAAAGAAGGAAGATGAGGAGAAAAAGGAGATAAGAGCAAGAAAATTCATCTCTAGGGCTCCCCCAAATTTGATCTCACTTTTAAGATAAACAAAATAAGAGTACCTAGGCTTATATTGTGCTTAGCCTAAAAACACACGGCGGGTAAACAATTAATAACCACATGGTCCAAAATACATTTGCAATAATAAAGTCTAGGTACTCTTATTCATTGGAGTCTGAGGCTTTGGTTTGTCTGAGCGCACCATGGATTCAAGCCGTGGGGGCATGCATGCTTGATAAAGGACGATGCAGTGCATGAATGGCTAGTGGGGCGCTGTCGGGACTTGCAAAAGCAGATCTCCACTATTAAGATCAGTGAGGTCGTGGTTGGGTAAGGCGCTGTCGGGGAAGAAGCGAGGTCGTGCTGCGGGATTGACACTGTTGGCGAGAGGTGAAGTTGCTGTCGGTGAGAGACAAAGTTGTTGCTTTCGGCGAGAGGCTGAGTCGTCGCTGTCTGCGAGAGACTGAGTTGTTGCTTTCTGTATTGGCGCTGTCAAGATCTGTTGAGGCGAAGTTGGCGCTGTCAGAATCAATGCGGATCAAGATCGGGCGAGTGGTGCTCATAGCAGATGGGGAAATAGTTGGTTCGTCTTCGGGTGACGAGAACCACAATCGGAAAAGCGACATACCGTACCAAATGTTATGGAGTTGGGTTTGAAAAACAAAGATGAGGAGAAGAAGATGGAGATAAGAGAAACAAAATTCAGCCTCAGGGCTCTTCTAAACTTGATCTCATTTCCAAGATAAACAAAATAAGAGTAATGCCTAGGCTTATATAGTGCCTAGCTTTAAAAAACAATGGGTAAACGGTAAAATAATCACGCGGACTGAAATAAATTTGCGATAATAAAGCATGGTGCCGACGGGACGACACGCTCATTACTGGCCAATGTCTGCCGTCATGTTGGGATTTGTGTTTTCGTCTTTTTGGTCCCAACGTTGATATGCGTACTATGTCCTCGTATGCTCGTCCCTTGCCATTGTTCGTATTCGTAACAGTAACAACCAAAGTTGATGTTTTTTTTACTAATTATTATTATTTTACTTAAATTTTATCTGCTCATCAAGTTCTTTATGATGCAAGTCTTCTTCAATTTGCACCTTTAATGGACACTCTCAACTAATCTTAAATACGTACCAACCCCATCACAATCTTTGACGAGAGAGAACTACAAAATTGATTAAGTTTATGCCCACCTAAAAAATTGATCCCACATACCTGGGTTGTATCCGCGTGGGTTCTCTCTCGCACATTAGTCCCACATAGCTTGCTAGGCTTACGTTGTGGTGCTTTATAAGTGTCTGACCTCTCCCTGTAGCTCGGCATTTTTGGCCAGAAGCCACAATTTCATACATATACAACATACATTCCTTTTAAAACCCATCAAAGAAGACGTGCAGGGACAAAGGGAACAACAATCTTTTGCCATTTCTATCATTCAAGTGCTTTTTTTTAATCCAAATCCGAAAGATTATCTCATTCTTCTGATTGCTCATCTAAAAGGTACTCAATTTGTACGACTCATCCTGTTTGCAGTGTTTCTCACAATGATTTCTGATTATAAAGCCATTTACATCATCATCTTGTATCTAATTACTGGTATGAATCCATTGAAATGCTCAAGAGGAAGAGTCATATAGTTAAATTAAATGATGGATCTAGAGAAAATTCAGACTTGAGAAGTTGTTCCTCTCCCACCAGAAGATATCACAGTTGAGTATGAATAGGTTTTTTCACTAATGAATAAGCAGAGAGTATTTTGGAACTTGATAAGGCTCTGTTTGAATGGGCGGCGGGACGCCTGTGCTGGAAAACAAATGCCTCTACCCCGCGCATGCAGCGTTTGCTTCTTCCCTCCCTCTGCGGAATGGCAAAAAAATGCCCCTCCCAGCTGCAGCTCTCCCCCTCCGGTCCCGAACGGAGGCGGCTTTTGCTGGGTTTCCAGCCGCTGACGCCCTACCAAACAGAGCCATGAGAGTTGATGACTCAAGGATACAGTCAAACTCATAAGATTGACTACTAAAAAATATTTGTTCCGGTCGCTAAGATGAACTATCATGCGCTACTGTAGCTAGATGTGAAAAATGTCTTTTTTTATAGGAACTTAGAAGAATAGTTCTACATGGCCTTACCTCTCAGATTCATTGAAAAGGGATCCAAAGGAGTACGATGACTTTGAAGTTTGAATATCTATTTACAGACCTAAATAATCCTCTGAAGCTTGATTTTATAGATTTCTCTTTAAACCATGAAATGTGTTATTTAAAGACATTGTCATTCAAATCATACCATGTACATATAAAAGAAAAGGGGGGAGGCTATCCACCCAAATTTTGTGTGGATGATATTGTAATCATGGGGGACAACACCGATGAGTTATGCTGCTGAATGCTTGCTTGTCTAAAGAATTGTCGGTCAAATATCTCATAACTCAAGTAGTGGCCAGATTTGTCATAGGGGCTTGATATCCCAAATGAAGTAAACTTTAGACCTTGGGAAAACTATCATTCTTTGTTGCACTACTATGATCTGTGGATACACCCATTGAAGAAAATCATGATGATGAAGATAGAGATCGGTTTGACACCCTCAAATATTAGAGATTGGTTAATAGATTGATCTACATATTGCTTGCCTGTTCAGATCTCACTGCATAATAATAATGTTAGTAAATACGCACATGCCTCCAGACATTAAGAAACCCCTTAATAGATTGATCTGCATATTGAATGCCTGTTCAGATATCACTGCTTAATAAGTATGTTGAGTAAATACGTGCATGCCCTCAAACATTAAGAAACTACTTATTGTGTCCTTATTTGAAAAAGGTTCTTGAAAGAGGGATCCTTTTCTCACGAAACAATAGTTTGATGATCGAAGTCTTCATGTGTAGGCTGGATCATATAATCAAAAGTCAAATTTAGAGAATTCCTTGTTTATGAAGGGAATCTAGTGCACAAGCTAAATATGCAGCCCGTTGACCGAGAGAATAGTAATTATTATTTCATGTGTATGAGGGGAATATAATAAAGGAAAAAAGCCATAAAAATATAATCGGTAAGTCTAACACTCCCCCTCAAGTTGGGTATGTGATATTGTGCATGCCCAACTTGCACATAATTTTTTCAAACGCGGTCTGACTTAAATCCTTGGTGAGAACATATGCAAGCTGCTGATCTGAGGGAACAAATGGTGTGCTCACAACTCCTCTTTCTATATTTTCTTTGATGAAGTGACGATCAACCTCAACATGCTTTGTGCGGTCATGCTGGACTGGATTATGAGCTATGCTGATGACGGATTTGCTATCGCAGTAGAGTCTTATGGGATCTTTATTCTCCATACCAAGATACATTCAACAAAGATTTAATCCACATTCCTTCGCAGATCCCATGGGCTATAACTCTAAGTTCTGCCTCTGCACTTGACCTGACAACCACATGTTGTTTTTTACTTCTCCACGTTACCAAGTTACCACCAACAAAAGAGCAATAACCAGAAGTGGACCTCATGTCATCAACAGACCCTGCCTAATCAGCATCAGTATAGACTTCAACTGTCAATTCTTTGCCAGGAGAGAATAGGATACCCCTTCCAGGAGAGGACTTGAGATACTGTAGGAAGTACTTGAGATTTTCTAGGTCTTTCACTTCAAACTCCTTTGTCAATCTCTATTTCAGAGACTGGATTTTCTCAGTATCATCACCTGTGATAATAATATCATCCACGCAGACAATAAGGATAGTAAGCCTCTCATGCTTGCGCCTTACAAAAAAGGTGTGATCAGCGTCGCTTTGAGAGTATCCAAATGTAACCATAGCTCTATGAAATCTCCCAAATCAGGCCCGCGGAGATTGTTTTAGGCCATATAAGGCTTTCTTCAACCTGCATACCTTTCCCTCAGATTTTGCTAGGGTAAGATCGGGCGGTAAAGACATATAGACTTCTTCTTTCAGGTTCCCGTGAAGAAACACATTTTCACATTCAATTGAGTTAGAGGTCATCTTTTGCAAGCAACACATGAGAGCAAAACTCTTATCGAATTCATCTTTGCCACATGAGCAAAGTTTTCTTGGTAGTCAATCCCCATGGTCTGGGTGTATCCTCTGACCAACAATCGAGCCCTGTAGCGTTCAACAACACCTTCAGAGTTCTTCTTGACGGAGAACACCCATTTGCATCCAACCACAGTCTTGTCAGGTGGCAAGGGAACCAAATCCCAAGTGCAATTCTTTTCCAGGGCCCGCATCTCCTCATGCATAGCATCCTGCCACTTTGGGCGAGCAATAACATCTTGCCAAGTTGAGAGGATAGAAATAGAGGAGAGAGCTGCAACAAAGATGTTGTGTGAAAGAGAATGAGTTGTATGACACAAAGTAGGATATCAGATGTTGGGTAGAGATACCTTGAGAGCCCAAAGAAGGATCCGATGTTGGCGCGGGTAGCCTGAGAGATGACGATGTACCTGAACCCCTTTTCCGCCGAGTATACACCTGTAAAGGAGGAGCCATCACAGGAGCTGTCATAGGAGGAGTGGGCAGAACAACAGTCCCCGGAGGAGAGGTAGAAGTGTGAATAGTCACGGTAGGAGAAATAGGAAGAGAAAGAGAACTCACTTCCATTGGGTGAAACTCCCCCTGAAGTGAGGACTCCCCCCGATGAGAGGACTCATAGTAGGCCTCAAACTCCCGAAAGGCGACGTCCATAGTAACAAAGATCTTTTTTGACGCTGGATGAAAACATTTGTATCCTTTCTTGGTTGGAGAATACCCAATACAGATACATTTTAGGGCACGAGGATCAAGTTTGGATGCGGGATGGACATGGACAAAACACACACATCTAAAGATCTGAGGTAGAAGAGTGGTGAGGGATATAAAAAGGGTTTGGAGGGTCGTTTGTGGCCAAGGACACGAGTCGGCAATCGATTAATGAGGTATGCCGCAGTGAGAACCGCATCACCCCAAAAAAACTTAGGGAGATGTATCTTCAGGAGGAGACAACGTGAAAGTCGATCTATTCTAGAGATTAGAACCACACACAACAAGACTACAAGAAATGCAATCCAGACGACACAAGAATTTTATAGTGGTTCTTGCGTCCACTCTTCTACCACCCTTGACCACTCCAGGTGTCCTGATGAGCTTTTGACCAGGTGCTCGCTAGGATCAGGTGTCTTGCCACCACTGAGATAAGGCTCTCAGAACCAAGAACTGAAGGGAGTTTTTTACAGAAAAGAATAAAGGAAGATGTCTTCTCTGTTCTCAATCAAATGAGAGAAGCACAAGTGATTGTTGATGTCAAAGCTAGAAGTAGAATGGTTCAGGAGTGGAAGCTTTGCACTGATAGGCAAATGACTGCTCCAGCAAATGATGATTTCAGCAATGGCTGAAATGTGAGTTGTCTTGGAGAGTAAATAATGAAGCCTTGATGATGATCTTCCAGTAAGCCTTCAGACTGATGTAGAGAAGTTGTCTCTTCAGGCTTCCTGCAGTAGATCTGACTTTGTTGTACAGGTAGTGTACATTAATCCTCTGACTCTGAGTATATATTCTGATAGATAGCAACGGACATTTGAATTCAACACTTATTACTGAGATACTCCAACGGCTATAATATTCGTAATTGTCCTGTAATATAGCTGTATAATAATAACAGCTGGCTTTGATAGGACAAAAGATATCCTGAAAATCCTCCTGTTGCATTTAGATGGCAGAAATCGTCGAACAGAGCTCGGAGAACGTCGAAGCTCGACGTTCCAGCAAGCGTCGACCTGAGCTCGATAGCATAGGGAACGTCGACCGGAGCTCGATGTTCCGGCATAGGGAACGTCGACCGGAGCTTTGGACGAAAGCGTCGACCGCAGCTTTAGATAAAACGTCGACCGCAGCTCGAACAGCAGAGTTTAAGCTCGACGATCTTCGACCGGAGCTCGACGATCGTCGACCTAAGCTAATGTTGAATTCTGCTTCTGGCTGATTTCTCTGACTGATTTCTCTGGGCTGATTTCTTCAATCTCTGAGAGCCTCTGACTTAGCACCTATGACCTTTAGCTATACCTGATGGGTCAATCTAATAAACTGAAAGACATAGTGATCCTGACCCAAATCCAAATTAGGGTGTTCCAACACAACGAGCGACCTCCAAGAGATGACGATTCTTGCGCCCGACCACCCCATTTTGAGCCGGGGTAGAGACACAAGATGTTTGATGGATAATGCCATGATCACTAAGGTAACACTCAAAGGAAGAATCGACATTCTCCCAACCATTATCACTCCGCAAAACTTTGATAGTGACATTAAACTGAGTGACCACCATTTTATGAAGCCGTTGAAATAATAGAAAAACTTCGTTTTTATGTTTCATCAAGTAAACTCACGTATAACGAGAGAAACAGTCGATAAAAGTAACAAACCAGTGAAAATCCGAAATAGAAGCTATAGGACAGGTACCCCAAACATCAGTATGAACCATAGTAAAAGGAGTAGCACTAGAAGTAGATACATGAGTAAAAGAAACACGGTGGTGTTTAGCACTAGCACACACATTACATTTAAAATCTTGTAAAGATACATTTGACAACTGCAGAAATAAAAAATGCATAGTAGAAGGAGATGGATGGCCAAGGCGACAGTGCCAGGAGTCCATAGAGAGCTGGGCAGCAGAAAGAACATACAGAGCAGCGACAGAGCGGGAGGGGTCAAACAGGTAGAGGCCATCCCGCATTCTACCAGAGCCAATCATCTTCCTTGTCTTCAGGTCCTGAAAACACAAGAGGTGGGAAAAACGTTACAGAGCAATTCATAAAATTAGTGAGGTGACTAATAGAAAACAGATTACGGGTAAATTTAGGCACACGGAGCACCAAAGTTAAAGGGAGGAGCAAGGATTGGACCCTTTACCAGCAATGGGAGACATGGATCCATCAACAATGCTCACTTTGTTCTGACCAGACAAAGGAGAAAAAGAGACAAAACCTGTAGAAGAACCTGTCTTGTGGTTGGTGACACCTGAATCAATGATCCATTGGGAATAAGAGCAGGCAGTGGCAGAGTGAGCACCAGGAACTCCCTGATGGGCATGACAAGAACTAACAGTAGCAGACTCAGAGGAGTGGGCAAGCATGAAGCGGCGGAATGCGAGAATATCCTCAGCGGAAAGGGCAGAAGGAACCTCGGGTGCAACAGGTCCACCATAAGAAGCAGGATCATCACCGACATTGGAGAGATGAGCCGAGCGAGAGGGAGCAGGTCGGCTCGAACTGCGACCAGAGACACCTACGCCACGAGGAGCAGGACCCCCGCGAGAGGAAGGAAAGCCATGAAGCTTAAAGCAAGTGTCCCGAGTATGTCGGGATTTCCCACAATAATCATGTCACTTGATCCTTAAGCTTTCCCTTAGTGTCTCGAAAAGAGGGACTCCCGGGACCAAACCGAGCGGCAAGAGCGGAGCCCTCAGTAACAGTGTCAGGCAGGCGAATCTGTCGGTGATCATATTCTTGCTGAATCAAACTATACACCTCAGGTAAGGAAGGTAGGGGAGAGTGACCAAGAATCTAAACGCTGATGGGATCAAGGTCACGATGGAGACCATGAAGAAACTCAAAGATCCGATTGCTTTCCTCCCGGGCACGAACCAACACTTCATCCTCAGGAGAGACGAGTAAGCGCGTCGAAATGATCATACTCTTGATAAAGCTGGGTAAACTACAAGTAGTAGGCAGCAGGAGGACGACCCCCTTGGCGTAAAAGAAAAATCCGTCGTCGCAACTAAAAGATTCGAGCCGCATTACCCCGATATGAATAAGTAATCTCGACATGCTTCCAAATATCAGCTGCAGTATCCAGAAAGAAATAATTGCGGGCAATAGATCCTGCATGGAGTTGGTGAGCCAAGACATAACCAAAGAGTTCTCGGAATCCCATTGTGGCCAATCGGGAGAGGTAGGTGAAGGTGCCCTGGTAGTACCATTGAGTTAGCCAAACAAACGACGGCTCTTGAGGGCCATCGTGACATAACGAGCCCACAAAAGATAATTTGTTCCGTCCAACTGAATAGTAGTAATCTGAGGAGTCCCGTAGTCATGAGAGACACAAAGAGATCTAATAGGATGCAAAGAATCCAGGGCAACACTCCCACCAGAGGAGATATCTGGAGTTTCACCACTCCCTGACATCATTAGGCGAGGTAACCAAACAACACCGGGCAGCCGACGAATAAATATCTCACTCATAGAAAGAGGAGAGGCCCAGAGGAGACCAATCACGCCAAGAGAAGAAGAGACACCCCTACAAGAAAGGGAAATAGACGTCGGAGAAGCGATCCCTGCATCAATCCGGCGTCGAAGAACTCAAACAACCATAAGAAGAAGAAGAAACAAACGGGGTTGCGGGAGAAGAAGCGACGAGGCGTGGGAGAAGAAGCAGAGGCGTGGGAGAAGAAGCGAGGACGACGGGACAAGATCGGCGGGATGGGACGGAGTGGGAGACGGCGGGATCGGGATCGAGCGGAACTAGGGTTTTCCCTCTGATACCATGTTGACCGAGAGAATAGTAATTATTATTTCATAAAGAGGATTCCCCTCCTATATATGAGGGGAATATATTAAAGGAAAAAAACCATAAAAATATAATTGGTAAATCTAACATAGCCATTTCACACTAAATATTTGTGTCTATGACCGAGATTCACTATCCATGACCTCAAACATTTGTAAAAAATACACATCTTTTTATATTGTGACTATAAGATTGTGTTATAGGCCTCAAGTCTAGTTTTAATTTTCCTTTTATTATTGTGTCCTTTATGTTGCATTTTTAAGTCCAAGTGTTAGAACTTATGTACGTTTATGTCGCTTATTTACGTTTATGCCCTTTGTAAGTCTATTTGAAGGACCCTTGAGTTTTGGAATGATTTCGAAGAAGTTTAGTCTATTCCTTTTCCCCTTGAAGAGAATGTGGTAGCTTTCTTCTCTCGAGCACATCTCGCTTAGGCAGTCGCGGTTCTGGCCCCACATTATCCTCCGCCTTCGTCATTCCCCTGCCTCCGACAACCCTACTGATGTTACGGGCAAGGCATTTAACAACTTGATATCAGAGTCTTCGGTCCTCTCTTCCGCCCGATCCAACAACATACCGACAAAGAAAAAAATCAGTGTTCCTCCTTGTCAGCTGAGACCTTCCACATCAAACGACATAGCGCCTTCTCCTCCAGATTTTGCTGCCACAAAAAAGGCCTTGTCCCTCCCCTTTGGTTTTCACGGGCCATTCACCCCCACTAGCAAGACGACACCGGAGAAGACACTGAAACCCTAAGTTTTTACTGGAAGACTCCTATCAAAGCTTATCTCGCAGACGCAACATCATCATCTTCTTCATTACGAAATGTTTTACGTCTTCATCGTCCCTGACACATCTCCTAATTTTTAATGTTTTCGCCTCCTCCCAGCTGATCCTTGCAAACCACCTAGCGATCGACGATACAGAAACAATATATCCCCTGTCGAAATCGAAGGACTCGTCAAGCCCAACAACATGTGCTCCCCTCCCCAACTGTATTTTCCCCAGCCATCCTTGTCTTCCTTGCGTCGACAACAACACCCTTTTTTGAGCCCTGCACCCTTTTCTCGAGCCCCACACCCTTCTCTCGACCCCCACGAGTAACAGGACGTCTTTTCTTGTTCGAGCCACCAAGCCATGAAAATTCCCTCTCGAGTCACCGACCGACGCATCAAAAAGCTCTTTCCTTTCACGCTTAGATTCAGACAGCTCCTAACAATCACCTTTTTGTATTTTGAGCCCACCACTTGCAGCTGAACACACATCACGAGTATAATCAATTAATTGATTATTTTTAATCGATTGCTTAATTCACCACATGGCCGATTTCTCGGACAAACTTAGCCAACTTATGGATCAGATGCACATTCGTTTTGTGTCCCATCACCCATGTGTCGTTGAAACCCACATTAGGTCGTCGTTGCCACAATCACATCTCATCAATTGTCGTGATTCCGCTCTCTCGTCATCCGATCTTTATGCAGGCGTGCAACCAAGGTTGCAAATATCCGATGTCGGATTCATGTCGGGTTGAGTTTGAAATGTCGGATGCCAGATTACGATGGGAATATCAGAGATATTTTATAATGTCGGATTTTAATATCTAAATAAATTTATTCATATATATAAACATTTTTTTTAAATATATATAATTGTATACATAATATATGTTTATAAATTACAAAATAAACTTATATACACAATATATGTTTATAAATTACAAAATAAACTTATATACACATAATATATGTTTATAGATTACACACGAAAGACATCGATTGCAATAAACGAGATAAAGATTATCAAATGAGAGCGAGATGAGAAAGTCTTCGACGCTAGACTTACAGAGATGCAAGAAATGAAACACAGAACAAAATATTTTTATTTGGTCTCTTCAAAAGGGGTTGCCTGGTGCACAGAGCATCCCCGCACAACGAGGGTCTGGGGAAGGGTCCCACCACAAGGGTGATATATAGCCAAACCTTACCCTGCATTTTTACAATAGGCTGCTTCCATGACTCGAACCTGTGACCTCAAGGTCACATAACTACACCTTAACCGGTGTTTGATCTCTTAAAAAAAGAAAAAAATATTTTTAATACTCTCGACGATATATCAGTCACGAAATATCGCCTGATATATCTGGCTAAACCGATATATCGGACGATATTTTCAAAAATGACATTTTTGCTTAAAATATTGATGTCGCGACGTTTTATCCCCAAAACCTTTATGTGAGTCAACATGTTGGACATGCCAGCCGACATCTACAACACTGCGTGCAACCACCGAGCCCGATGATTGTTCAACCACAATCCATGCCGCCGTCGACTCCTGTGAGTTTCCTCTAGGCTTGAGTGTCGCTTCCCCGCCACGACTCTTATTGGCTTTGAGCCCCGTGCCATTCGTTCTGCTATCCACCTCCATCCAACACCTTCTGCTCTTGCCACATTCTTTACCGTCTCGGAGCTCCACTTCCATTTACGAGTACTACCCTACTGGCTCCACTACGTACGAGCACTGAGGTCCCCGTTCCAAAGGATCAGTGGCCTGCCTCATGCGTCCACAACTGTCTAATAGTCATCATCCTGCGAATACCAATCCGCCGCACTATTTTGAGCCCTTTTGCAACAATTTCATTTGTCGTGCCATCTGTACGCACGATGTGAGCTCTCATCCCGATGACAGATCTGCTCTAAAATTTTGCTACAAGGAATTGGTGTGAAGTTAAGGAACCCGAAGATTGCATCGGCCGGGCCAAGCTTGCTTTCAAAGATGGTTGGAATGGTATGGGCCTCGGGCTTATTTCTTATTATCCTTTTATTATTGTTTGTTTTTATGTTGCACTTTTAAGTAAGTCCAAGTGTTATGACTTATATACGATTATGTATTTTATTTACATTTTGCCTTTTGTAAGTCTATTTAAAGAACCCTTTGAGTTTTGGAATGACATCTACTATCGAAGAAGTTTAGTCTATTTTTTTTCTCCTTGAAGAGATTGTGGTTGCTCTCTCCTCCCGAGCACACACTCCTAGGCAGCCGCGGCTCTGGCTCTACGGTACATATTTTTCGCATATGTAATTCCCCTATCTTTGACATCTCTATCGACATTACGGGCATGACCAATAACAGATTGCTATAAGTATTTCACTTGATCCTCTGCAGCATGACCAGATCAAATTGTATAGAAACTTCTATAAGGATAACCTTAATAATAGAAATATGTGCACTTAATTTGTCTAGTCCAAAGATCAATCTGTAATAAGAGGGAGTTGAATATTACTATTAATCTGTATTATTTGTATCGTATTCCTATTTATCTTCGAGCCCAGTTTGTATTTCACTTTCTATAAATGCTTAGAGGCGAGAACTTGTTTTTATTATCAATAAGTATTATTTTCTCTTTTTATTGTATTAAATCTGTTTATTGATAAATTATTTTAAACAAACTATGTTCATGTTTTCCCATATTTATCCCTTTTTGTTCGAATATTTCAACATTGATTTAATTTATTTTACGGGATAAATTTTTAACTTGTATGTTTCCAAATTACACAAGTTTATTTTTCACTACCTTCACTTCAATAAATGTTGATTATCCCACTACTATCATTACTTTAGATTTATCTGTCCCAGTTTTAGTTGCATTTTATTAATTAATGTGAGGTAAATTGGTAGACTCATGCTATCAAGAATTTAAATTGCATTCTTAAACACAAAGGATATAATTGTCGAGACAAGCTTGACCCGAACTCCCGAGGGTTCGCTTTGGAGAGCCTAACCTAAACAAGATCTTAAAAGATAAAGATAAAGACGCACTCCCACTCATATATATAGAGTGGGGAGGATACAAAGTACGAACACGCCCCTAGGGCTACATAGAATACTCAAGATATGTGTTGGTCTCATCGTATCAACATACCCTGCCCAACAAAGCGACCCTCTCCTCAAGGTCGAGGTACGTAGGGTCGTCAGGGAGTGTCAACGCATCCAAGTGTGACGATCCAGGCTTGGCCCATTTCAGTGGGACTTGCCCCACCATAGCCTATTTATGGCATCGCCCAGGCTACAACCTAAGCATCCCAATCAAAATAGTTGTTTATGTCTAAAAGGCGGTCGCTAAGGACCTCCTGATGTGGTTAGTGATATCATCCTCTCCACTATGACCTTTCCGGGGCTCGTGATAATCCATATAATCATCATTATCTCTATCATGGTAGTACTGTGCTTAGGGAACAACACAATCTCTATGATATGGATAACACGATTGAAGATGTTCTTCTCGAGGAGGGTGGCGCCGGCCGAAAATAGAATCACTGCAACATTTATGGACCGGCTCCGTTCCCCCTTGGAAAGGTGGAGGAGGGTCCCGAGCAATAGGATTTATGACCGGATTACCCGCCTATGTCACGGTGCTCCTCACGATGGATAACTTGCATCCTAATGGCTTTCCGAGGATGGGAATTACTAAGGGGATCTAAGTCATCCACTCTAGTAGCAAGGATTCCAAATTGTTCCCTAAGGTCATCAAACTATGCGTCCATTTGATCGAAGTGATTAGCCATTTTTTTGGAAATTGAACCTTGACATATCTATGTTGGAATGAGTGCTTGAGTATCTAATTGAATGGATCTTATCATAGCGTGGCTAAACACTTTACCACTACGAAGCATACAAATGGCTACAATCTTGGGCTCTGATACCAAATTTGACATAGGATAACGTGTAGGTTGTGTGGTGATAATGCCCTAATGGAACTCTAATGAATGAATGCAAGTGTAGCGATGTAGGGAGACCTAGATGAATGCGATGCTTATGTAATAGTGAATATTCTAACATTTTTCTGCATTAAATCTGAAATTATAAGAGGAATGAACGAACAGGTACAATTATGATTAGGCCTTAAGTAAAACGAGCAAGATTAAGTTAAAATAAGAGCGCTTTGATTAAACACTCAGTGAATACTCCCTTAACAAAAAGCAAGGAGACTAGGAAACGTTACAACTATATAACTTAAATTGTATGCATTCCAACAAGCAATCAACACAAAGTAAATTTGACTTCCAATTTAGAACTTACATGGGTAATTAAGCCCCATAGAGATGTATGACTGCTGACTGCAGAATAAATTTTGGACAGCGAAATCAAAACAATTTTATTACTGAAGTGATCGCCCGACATAGGTTTAGGTCTCACATGTGGGAGAATCGAAGTGGAGAGGAAGGTGACTTCCTTGTGAAGGCTGTTGGAGGTGTCAGAACTGCTGTCACCGTGTTTTTGGAGTGGAAATATCGAGGTGTCTGCTAGGTTCGGGAAATATTGGAGACAGGGGCTGGCAGATGTCAACAGAGATCCTGCTGCTGTGGAGTTGTCAGATGCTTGCGCTGGGCCGCAAAACAGGCGTTGCCTCTCCAAAAACCTGAACTGGGCCGCCAAAATCAGCACTACCCTTGCTGGTGTAACGTCCCGTTCCACCTTTCGTGGATTACAACACCACTAGGCCTTACGCAAACGGTTACCGGGCTGCAGCCCAAGCACCCCAACCCCTCTCCCTCCACATGCGAGTTGTTGGTTGCCACAGCCTCCCTTTGATGAGGCAAACTCGATAGTCAAGTACGCACCACGGTGACTTCCCAGGAGGTCACCCATCCCAGTACTACTCCAACCCGAGCACGCCTAACTATGCAGTTTTCCCACTTCTCATCACCAATTGAGCTGAAGCGCGCACCACAGGGACTTGCCAGGAGGTCACCCATCCCAGTACTACTCCAACCCGAGCACGCTTAACTATGGAGTTTTCCCACTTCTCATCACCAATTGAGCACGCTTAACTATGCAGCTCAATTGGTGATGAGAAGTGGGAAAACTCCATAGTTAAGCGTGCTCGGGTTGGAGTAGTACTGAGATGGGTGACCTCCTGGGAAGTCCCCGTGGTGCGCGCTTGACTATCGAGTTTGCCTCATCAAAGGGAGGCTGTGGCCACCAACAACCTGCCCGTGGAGGGAGAGGGGTTGGGGTGCTTGGGCTGCAGCCCAGTAACGGTCCGCGTAAGGCCTAGTGGTGTTGTGATCCACGAAAGGTGGAACGGGGCGTTACAGCTGGATCATGCATTTATTATGCAGAAACGACAAGGAGGACTCACCAACTGTCTTAGGGGAAAAGTAACTGTCAATAACTTCCTTGGTAATGGCGATCATGGCTGATACATACGTTTTTTGTTGGTTTCCCATGATTGTTATTTGTGGTTGTAGTTAGTTATTTTCGTGGGGGTGGGAGGAGGCGAGGAGATGGCTAGCCGACCCTAGGATGGGTGGTTTTCAGCGGCTTAGGGAGGAGAATGAAGGGGGGTGGCCAACAATTGCAAGGAGAGGAGTGCTATGTGATGGGGACTAGAAGCCGTAAAATTGAGAGTAGAGAACGGGCCACCCCTTTTCGGGACTCGTGTACATGTATTCACGCTAGGGATATTGATCGGATCTTTGATCCAAACCCATGAGCGCGAGAACTTTACTATTTTCCATGTATTTCATTATGTTTGGATTATTACTTAGTTGTGATCATACGCCGAGTGTGATGACCAATCATAGTCGTTCACGCCGAGAGACCTAATTAGCTTTTTATTATAAATAGGAGGTGATGACAACCATGGTGGACATTATTAGCTTTGTGAAGAAATCCAGAGTCGACAATCATATTTTGGTGTGACGCCACAAGATCCTGAAGTGCAATGTTCCGTTTTGTGTTTTGTTTCACCTTAATGCCCACCTTCCCTAACCCTATTATCGCAAACCCTTCCCTTGTTCCTACCGCAAGCCACAAGATTCCTCTTCCGTTCCTTCTGCTAACTGCCAACCCCCATCTCCAGTTTCTGCCGGAAGTTGCATGACCCTCGCCCTGCATCCTTTCAAACCACCACTCTTTTCTGCTGCCACCCTCAAAATTGATGACATCTCTCTTCACCCTAAAACAAACTGCCGCCCTTTCCCTGCTTCTAACCATTCTCCGCCCACCTCTTCTCTGCATTCAACACTGATGCTTACCCCCATACGACCATACCGCCCCTTTTTCCATTTGCATGCCCACTTCATCTTATCCATACCTGTTTATGCCCCAAAGCCGATTACGCCCTTCTTACCTCCCGTCGTAATATTCTTTCTGCACTAGTTTCCGCACACCCCTGATGATTCCTACCTACCATCGACAATTTGGTTGCCTTCATTCCCCACAACCTGACCCTCTTATTTGTATCTTGGACTGTTTCTTATTACCTTATTGAATATTGGAATGAAAATCATATATTTTCTTGGGATCTCAATTCTTTAGTGCATTGTTTCATTTCTTGTTTTTTTTATAATAATCTATACGTGAAAGTTGTTGTGATATTTTCTTAGGATCTCGATTCGTTAGTGCATTGCTTTGTTTCTTGTTTTTATAATAATCCATACGTGAAAGTTGCAATGTCAAACCCTTCATGCGAAGGAAAACTAGTCTTGCTTAACTGGAAATATTGTGAATGTCATTTTGTGTTACTAATTTTATCTAGTTTACTAACCAATTTATTCTAGATTAATTTAAATTATATACACATCATATAAATTAGGTTTGAGCGAATCAACCTGACATCACATCTCTAGGTTTGCATTAGTGTTACCACCCTTCCACAACCCACCCCGTGTCACTAAACTTCGACACCTAGGTTCCAAGTAGAACAGTTTCAGTTCAGGTCCAATTCTATTAAAACCATGCACCGAACTGTCAAGGTAAGGGTTCTTCAAATTAGAATCAGAACTTTATTTGGTTTGACTAGTTCCAAAACCGATTGTGGTTCCAACATACTTTTTGGCACCATCGTGTATATGGTTCTGATTCTTGTGTTCAACAAGAATCAGAACGAAATTATTCACTTTCGGCTCAGTCCAGTTTTATGCGGTTTCGGTTTGGTTCATGTTCCTAATGAATCATCATTACCATAGACTGATGGATATAATAGTTCACGAGTTGGAAAACCCTTATCGGAGGCCGTACGATTTCATTTGGGCCTATGGGGTTATACTCGTATAGGTCAACCAAGTTCATAGTCACGTTTAGAGCAACGATGAGACATTTTTATGTATTCTCTATATTTCTCTGCACCTTATTTATACACGTTTCATCTATATTTTGTACCAGACAATCATAGGTTCATAATCATTCGGTTTTTTTCTATAGCATAAATATAGGATTTTAGAGGCTATTTTCATGCATCACAGATTTTGGGCAAAATTTTCAAGTTCTCACAATCTTACTACGACATCGATTCCTTGTATTCTAGGTGTCAGAACATGGATGAGACCAAGGTTGTCAGGATCGAGATCTTAGATGAGATCATTTCGGGGTCGGATCAGATTAGATAGTAGGGTCGGATTGAGGATCGCTTTATAAAATCAGGATCGATTTACAAAATTTAGATCGTAGGAATATAAGATCCTATAATCTGGATCGCGATACTGACAATCATGGATGATACATCGACATGGAGGTAAATACATGCGATAGTCATTGATCGATGTCTTTCTACTGGAGATTGGAAAGCAGAAGAGGCTCAATCTAGGGATGACACGAGAAGCACATCATTTTGTTTCCACGAAACTAGAACTCTTAGCTTTAGTATGAAATCTCCCAAAGGGCTAATTAATGAAGTTTTGTCTTAGTTGCGTTATCAAACATGCAAATTGAATAACTTTAATTTCCTCACATTAGAACAAAAAGATCCTCAAATGGGGCCTAAATTAAATTGATATAGTATAAATATTAAACTAAACGATTTTTCTTTTAATTATATATGTAGAGAGAGCTCAAATCTTGTATGTATTTCTTGTCTAAATACAAAGAGAGTACAAATATATAGGAGGGAGAAAGAGAGGAGAAAAACCTATACAAGGCGTGGGACTAAAGAGGAGAAGGAGAACAAAAGTGGGTCCAAATACGGGACCTTACATGGGCTTTTCTAACACTCCCCCACAAGCTGGAGCGTACAAGTCGTATGCGTCAAGCTTGGATAGGCACTGATAGAAGAGGGTATTAGGTAGAGCCTTCGTGAGGACATCCACAACTTGTTCAGTACCTGGAACATGCTTCAGTTCAATCTTCTTCATGTGAACTTTCTCCCGGATGAAATGACAATCCACTTCAATATGCTTCGTTCTTTCGTGAAAGATCGGGTTCTTGGCTATATGTATGCCAGCTTGACTGTCAGAATGGAGGAGAGCCAGTGAAGAAAGCTTTACCCCAAGGTCAGCAAGAACACTCTCAAGCCACGTGAGTTCCGAAACCACAGATGCCATTGCTCGATATTCTGCTTTAGCTGAGGATCGAGCAACCACCGCTTGTTTCTTGCTACGCCAGGTAATCAGATGCCCTCCAAAATATGTGCAAAAACCGCTGGTTGATCGTCAATCATCGAGCGAACCCGCATAATCAACATCAGAATGTGCCACCAATGTTGGGGTTGAAGATGAGGTTTTGTATACTAGTCCTTGGCCAAGAGCTGTTTTAAGGTATCAGAGAATTCGTTCAACGGCCTGGAGATGAGAGCTTCGAGGAGAATGCATATACCAACTGACGATACCAACAACAAAAGATATATCTAGTCTTGTTACCGTTAGATAGATAGTTTCCCAACAAGACGACGATAGTATTCCGGATTTTGAAGCAGAAGATCAGAATCCAAGGCCTGAACACATAGCTTGTGATTTACATATATTGAGTGTTCATATGCTTACAGCCGGAGTATCCTGCATCATGAAGGAGATCGAGGCAGTACTTTTGCTGAGAGAGGAGAAGGCCATCTGTTCGTCTGACAACCTCCAGACCCAAGAAGTACCGAAGGTGCCCCAGATCTTTTGTTTGAAATACGGAGCTCAGATATTGTTTGACCGCCTGTATTTCGTTTGAGTCGTCTCCAGTAATGATGATGTCGTCAACGTAAACTAATAGGAGAACCGTTTCCGTTGCCTGGTTGCGAGTGAATAACGAGAAATCTGCCGAGCTCCGAGTAAAGCCAATTTCCCGTAGGGCCTTACTAAACTTGTCAAATCATGCCCGAGAGGAGTGTTTGAGACCATAGTGTGACTTCAGAATACGACAACTCGAGACTCCCCCGTGGTCTCAAACCCGGGAGGTTGCTGCATGTAAACCGTTTCTCGGAGATCGCCATTCAGAAATGCATTCTTTATATCGAGTTAAGTAAGGGCCACTGGCGATGCACAACTACAGAGATGAGGACACGAACCATGTTGAGCTTGACCACAAGAGAAAAGGTTTCGTCATAGTCGAGACCTTGTTGTTGGGTGAAGTCGCGAGCCACCAGACAAGCTTTGAGTCTGTCAATGGTCCCATCAGGAGCATGCTTGATGACAAAGACCCATTTGCACCCAATCAGTTTCTGACCAGGAGGAAGGGGTACCAGGGTCCAAGTCTGGTTTGCCCAGAGAGCAACCATTTCCTCGTCCATGGAGGCGCGCCAGCCAGGATGTTGGACAGCCTCCTGCACAGAGTTAGGAACATAAACCGAGGACAGTGAAGTAGCAAATGTCCGAAGGTGGGGAGAGAGGCGATGCAGGGAGACACAGTTCGCCATCAAATGAGCAGTAGAGGCGGGCACCAGATCAGCAGGGCACAAAGAAGCCGAGGTCGAGGCCGACTGCATAGGGGCAACAAAACGAGTAGGGAGGCGAGTGTAGACACAAATAACAAGCGGATTGGAAGGAGCAGGAGCTGGGTCAGGAAGAACCTGTGGAAGAGGCGCAGTAACAGGGATGACAGGTCGTGGGAGGGATGGCGGTAGAGGGGGCGGTGGTAGAGGAGTGGGTAGAGGAGGAGAGAAGAAAGGTTGATCCTCCCGGAAGGTAACATCAACGGACACGGAGATCTTCCGGGTAACCGGAGAATAACACACATAACCCTTCTGAGTGCGAGAATAACCGACGAAAATGTGTTTAGCCGCCCGGGGATCCAACTTGTCCGTGGACGGACCCAGAAGGTGGACGAAGCAGGTGCATCCAAAGATCCTGGGTGTGAGAGGGAAGGCTGGAGCGGAGGGAAATAGGAGGCTGGATGGAGTGGCATGGTGGAGAACAGAGGAAGGGAGACGGTTGATGTGGAACCAAGTAGTGGAGACCGCAAAGTTCCAGTAGACTTTGGGAACATGCATGTGAAGCATGAGGGAGCGGGCAACGTCGAGCAGGTGTCGGTTCTTCCGTTTGACAATGCCGTTTTGCTGAGGGGTGTAGGCACATTATGCCTGATGATAGTGATGAATAATACCGAACTCCGCGCACAGATTTCTAAATTCGTGGCTAGTATACTCGCGAGCATTATCGGTGCGCAACGTTTTTATGGTAGTGGAGAATTGCGTACGAGTCTTTAGCACAAAAGCTCGAAGCACGCGAGGAAGCTCGGAGCGATCACGAAGTAAAGCCACGCCGTGCAAGATTAATCATCAATAAAGGTGATAAAGTAGCGATAACCAGAAATACTAGTAATTTTGAAAGGACCCCAAACATCGGAGTGCAGTAAATCAAAAGGAGCCGAGCTCCGAGTATAATGTGCGGGAAAGGAAGAACGCGACTGCTTGCCGAAAATATAAGAATCACACTGAAAGGGAGGAAGAGATACATCAGGAAGCGCCTTCTGGAGGACCGGCAGAGGGGCATGCCCAAGATGGCGATGCCAATCAACGGGGAAGACGAAGGAGAGGACGGTAGGAGAGGCATCGAGAAGGTAGAATCCGTTTTGCAGTCGACCCCTACCAATGGTATTCCGCGTCTGCCGATCCTGTATCAAAAAAGCAGAAGTGAATGTGACAGAGCAATCCATATCATTAGTAAGACGACCAACAGAAAGTAAATTAAATGGGGAGCCCAGAACATAAAGAGCCGAGCGAAGAGAGATGAAGGGGTTGAGGGAGAGGTCAGCGCAGCTGGAGACTGGAACAATTGCCCCATTAGCCACGGTGATACACTTCAGATGAGGAACATCCGAGTACTTGGGCGGCCGCAACGAGGTGATGTGATGAGTGGCACCCGAGTCCAAGATCCAACGCGGACTGGAGGAAAAACATGCAATACTTGCAGTGGAGGTGGAGGCAACAGAAGCAGATGAAGGGCTGAGCAGCCCATGGAGTTGCTGTAGCTGGAGGCGAACGGCCTCAAGGTCGGCACTTGTGGCAGAAGAGCCGTTAGCTGCAATAACAGAAGTCGGATGAGGAGGGTAGCCATGTTTCTTGTAGCAAACTACCTCAGTGTGTCCGTCCCGACCGCAATAAGAACACTTTGGGCGGCCCCGACAACCACACCCCCTTCCACGGGAGCTCGAACGTCCACCACGAGCAGAAGACGGCGGGGGAAGTAAGGGCGGAAAGGTCTGCTGGAGAAGGGCTGGAGAGGAGGGTGCAGGAGTATCCGAGGGCGATGACACTCGAAGGGGCATAGAGCAATTACATCAGATAAGGAAGGAGTAGTGACCGAAGCCAGAACCTGAGCCCGGATACTCTGAAGGTGTGGCGGGACACAAGCCATCATCATAGCGATGCAGACGACCTCTTTTTGAGCTCGCTGAGCAACAAGATCAGTGGTAGATGACTGATGCTGGATCCAGGCCTCCACAAGAGTCTTAGCACGAGCAACAAACGAGGTCATGTCTGCAGTCCCGCCAGCATCGAGAGCCTGAAGATCGGTAATAATGTCATAGAGGTGCTGGAGGCTGTCCTTGCCCGAGTATAAAGAGTGAAGCTCATCCCACATAGCTTCGGCCGTCTCATGATACATGACCATCTGTTAGGGCTTACCCTCCAGGGAATTGAGGAGCCATGTTTGAACGCGTCCGCCGTTTCGTAGCCAGTCGTTGGTAGGAGGAGAAGGAGGTCCCTAAGTGAGATGAAGCACAGGACCCTTGGCCAGGCAGGGAAATAGTGGTGATCCGCAGCTCATCGCAGAGGTCAGGAGGAGGAGCCGAGCGGTCTACAGAGGGGTTTGCTGCCTGGCCGGTGGAGTCAACGGAGGGTCTCATAGAGACCGGAGAGGCCGCATTGAGCAGGAAAGGGCGCTGCGGGTTGAAGAGGTCGCCGCGGGTTGACGAGGTCGCCGCGGGTTGAAGAAGTCGCCGCGGGTTGAAGAAGTCGCTGCGGGTTGAAGATGTCGCCGCGGGTTGACGAGCTCGCCACAGGTTGAATAGGTCGCCGCGGGAGAGCACTCTTGCACGACAAGCCCGCACGGTTACACGAGAGGCCGCAACGGGTAGTCAAAGCGACAGGAGAAGCGGTGAGAAAGAGAGAGAAAGGGAGGCCGCGACCTGAGTGCGGAGAAACAAACCGCACAGTCACAGTGAGCACACTAGCGGCCAGAGAAGGAACGATAAGAGAGGTTGGCTCGAACAGAAAAAGAGAGGTTGCAGCGGTGAAGGAGAGGCCGCGAGAGGAGAACTCGAGCGGCAAAGAGATGACAACGACTAGGAGAAGCCGCGAGAAGAATAGGCCGCGAGTAGGAGAACTCGAGCGACAAGACCAGGCAGCGGCTAGCGCGGGAAGACCGAGCGACTAGCGAGAGAAGGCGGGGCCCACCTGGCAGAGGGTGGAGAGCTATAAAGAGAGCCAGAGGGAGGGAGGAGGCCAGGAGAAAACGGGAGAACTAGCGCGGTTAGAAGAGAGAAGACCGCAGGGAGACCGGCGAGGAGAACCGAAGGACGACCCACGGATAGAAAGCGGGTAGAGAAGGAGAGTCCGCAGAACAAGTTGCGGACAGGAGATGGAGGCGTTCTGTAAGCGGGTAAAAAAAGGGAAACCGCCGGTACTCGAACCTCCCTCTGATACCATGTAGAGAGAGCTCAAATCTTGTATGTATTTCTTGTCTAAATACAAATAGAGAGTACAAATATATAGGAGGGAGAAAGAGAGGAGAAAAACCTATACAAGGTGTGGGACTAAAGAGGAGGAGAACAAAAATGGGCCCAAATACGGGCCCTTACATGGGCTTTTCTAACAATATATATAAATAGTATACCACTTTTATTCAATAAAATGGGTTGCGGGTTAACGATTCTGTTCTGATTCGATCTCGTTCGGATCAGTTCTAAATTTTTTGGAACCATTCAAAATTTGTTGGTTGCGGTTCTGATTACCGACTGTAATATAATGGAACCACACCCTATCCATTTTTATTCACAGTTCCAAAATTCAAACCGAACAAAAATAGGGTTTGGTCCGGTTCTATGCGGTTTCAGTTCGGTTTACAGTTTCCGGTTTTAAGTGACGACTCTAGTTCCAAGGCCTTGACATCCTAGATGGATCATGAAATTTGAAACTTCTCGAAATTCTATTTTTGAAAATGAATTCCAAATCTTATATATATAAGCTATAAAAACAATGGTTGACTTTGATTGACAAGAACAAAATAGACGCAAAAGACACGTAATCAGTGTACAACAAATATGAAAAATACATATAACAACTTGTCGACACTCTGAATGCGAGTACAGATTCAGATCATCCATTTGACGATTCTGTTTTCTTTACTTTCGAGTGTAAATCCGAACGGGCTCTAATACGGGGCAACCTTATTGTTAACTATGATTCCCATCACAACCATTAATGGGAGAAAAAACATGTGGCTCAGAAATTGACAAAGGGTACGCAGTTAAAATATTCTACTCGGATGGAATGGGCTTAGTGCCGACAAAGAATTTTTTGGAGTGATCTATTTGCGTGTGGCAGGGTGGCGGAACGATAATGATAATGTCGCAGTCCTGTAGCAGCAGGGCATGGAATCCGGAGAGCAGGAGAGTGATGGGACGGGCCTCAAGGACTGACATTGGGGTGTGCTCGGAAGAGTCCTCGATGATCCGAAGGAGAAGGCATCGGGCTTCAATGTTTTTCTACAAGCGCACATGTAAACATTATTTTAAATGTCCTCCGACATGTAAGTTTTGAGGACAAAAGGATATTTTTTGTGTGAAAAAATTGTCCTTTTGTAAAATATAGACTGACATCTGATTTTTCCGATATATCGGTCGACATGACATTTAAAAATATCATCTTTTATTTTATTTTATGTTGCATTAACAATATACATACTTAAATTATCTCTTTTAATTGCATTATATATGTTTAAATCGATAAGACTTATTATTTTGCTCTCTTTGGTAAGTATTTATTCTTACAATCATGTATGTATAATCATTTTATAATTTAATTTTGTTTGTTACTATTAAACAAAATAATAAACAATTCTACATGCTATTAGTTAATAATTTTTTACTTTTGATATAATTTTGGTAAGCACAAAAAAGCTTATTATCAATTAAGGACAAGTAACTTTAAATTTTCTTTATTGTTTATAAAACTTAGTGTTATTTAAGTAAAATTATTGTATAAAGTTAAATATATTTCATAATTTTATCTATTTGTATTTATCTTGGATGCTTTGTAGTAGTAGTCTTGATGTGTTATTAATATTTTATTTTTTATATTTTGGATTCTACTTTATTTTTTTGATATACATGACATAATTTATCTACATTTTATACTGATATTTTTACTTTTAGAATATATAATTACACAATATATATTTTTATTTATGAGGTCAAATTCTATATTTTAAAATATCTCAGACTTGTCTCCGACATCCGGCATTATAAAACTCAACCCAACATGTCGCCAACATCCTATGTTTACAACCTTACCTGCACATGGAGAGCTTTACAATGACCCAACGATGAGGAGCATTGGTGGTGACCATGGCGAGAATTGAATGATGCCATAGCTAGTGGAAAGAGAGATGTGAATTGCCTTGGGCGCTGATGGTATGGAGGGCAAGGAAAACTTCTGAGTCTGGAGATCATTCTCTCCCGTCCTCTTCTTCAAAACAGTGGGTTTTTGAATGACGGGAGGCGGCTGTTTCATTTTGACACCCGTCGATGTGTGTTCATGTTCATGCAGTTCTATGTGGAGAGCCACCACATGGCTTCTCACGGTATCTGACTGCTCGACCACGAGTTCAAGAGCGAGGAGGGCGTCTTAAAGCATGGATTGAGGTTTTTGATGCGCTCCATTCGTATTGACATCATTGGCAACAGGAATGACAACTAGGTTGGGCAGTATGATTGAAAATGTAGTCATGGTGGTGACCTCTGAGGGATGCGAACTTAGAGGCGACAACCTGCAGCAATTCGCTCAAGCTTATCCATTCGGGCTTGCTTGGCATTGATATCAATGCATGTGAATTGATTTGTGCTCGGAGGACGAAGGTGTTGATCTTAGGGCTAGTTCCCAGTGACTATAGAGGAGGCAACTTGCAATGATTCGAGAGGAGGCAACTCCTACGAACTGAGAGGAGGCAACCTGCAACGATTCGACCGAGCTTATCCATTTGGGCTTGCCTGACATTGATATCAGTGCATGCAAACTGATTTGTGCGCTTGTGTGCAAAGGATGAAGGTGTCGATTATAGGGCTAGTTCCCGACTATAGAGGCGGCGAGTGGAGAGTAGCATGTTATACTATTGTTATTGGCGAGGAATTTATTAGGGTTCCGGAGAGAACCAAAATGATATAGCTCACGAACAACATGGCGGGAGAGATGAGAGAACCCTCAAGGTGATTGTCAAAAAGAGAACACTCAAAGAGAACTTGCGTTAGACGAAAAAAACATTCATGATACAATCCCGATGTGCGCCACGATCGACACAAGTGTATTCCCGCAGGAGGCGGTGATTCACTGCTCAGATGGGCGATCAGAATCCATGGTTTCCTACGGATGGTCGATCCGAGTCGAGTTCATATATAGTTTTTTATATTTTGAGATGTATTTTGCCCTGATCGGTCCGAACAGTGCGTTGGAGAGAAAGGGTATCGTGGTTTTTTTGCAGAAGAGCAGGAACCACCCGGTCCCTTCTAGTGCGACGTCGGAAACATCCGCTTGGTGCGACTCCAGGCAAGTTCCCTCCGATTTCCTTTATAGTTTATTTTGGCAACCTGTAATGTGGTGGATTTTAATTTCGTTGTGTTACTAGTTCATACGTTGTGCGACTTGCAGGGTAAATTCTGAGTTTGTTATGAGTTTGCTTAAAATTAATTGCGCTTCTGTCAATCTAAAGTTGATATTTGTTTTCTTCTAATTAATTATTTGAGACTGGAAGTGCCTCTGTTGTTAATTTTTATAATAATTAATTATTGCTACAATCGTCAGTGCGGACCTTCTCTTGCATCGTCAATATATTCATCACATTTAGGACTGCATTTAGTGAGTCCACCTCTAAGTCGACTTGCCACTGCATTAAATTGGTATCAGAGCCCAATGTTTGAGCCATATTTATTTGTAGCGGTAGGTTCTATAGAGTCTTTAGGTTCATTTATGTCTAGTTATCGTCGTTGTTCGTCTCTTCTATTTGGGTATTCCGAGTCTACTTATATCTGACCTCATAGAGCCCCTTTAGAGAAACCCTCGTGTTATCATGATGAGTATTATCGCTCATCGCACACCACACCTAGAGATTGCGTCGACCCCTCGACGCAATTCCATTATGCTAGAGATGATCGACACAACGAGAGATTCTCACGTTATCATCATTACACCTCTCCGTGACTTTATGATGATAGAGTTGAGTATCGTTCAGGTCATCGTCGTTACACATCTCCTATAGTTGAGAAATCTGAGTTTGGATATGTGCGATCACCACTGCACGTTCGTAGGGCCCGCGCCCACCCACGAGCACATCTGATTATGTTAGTAACTAACGTCTAGATGACCCTCAGGAACCCTATAAAGATCACCATCGCCAGGATCACAAGACATGTCAAGACCCTCCTGTGTTCCGCAAATAGAGTTAACTGAGGCTGAATTTCAACGATTAGTTCTTGACCGCTTTGATATCTTAGATTCTCAATTTGATTACATAAGATTTACATTAAGAAGAAAGCCTAGAGATTTGGGTCAAGCTATCAATGCGTTTAGTAGTGCTCCCACCGATATGAGAGACATGATACCTGATTTTTCTACTTCCTCGTTTGACGAGACTCGGTGTCCATGTGATCTTGTAGTTGAATCTGATCATGACCTTATGATACAGGTGGAGAGCGATATCAGTATGACTAGCGAGCGTGGTCACGTGAGTGAGGACGAGCGACCCAGTGACACTGTGGTGGTATGCCCATCCTTCACACCTCACTTAGACCTAGTGTTCCCTTTGGGCAGGGATCCAGTTCTCGACACTATACCGATTGACCCATACTTGAGTCTGTTCACTCCCTACTCTTCCCTTAGTATTATCTCGAGTCACATCACTACTGAGAGCCGAGAGTATAGTGTTGACTTCAGAGTGACTGCCTCACTCACTTATAAGAACACTACCTTTATCAGCGATACTCATCTGGAGGATCATCCCACTATTAATGATGTCATTGTTGAACCTCCGGATAAGCCTCCTGATGAGTCATTACTCCCTTGGGAGATTCATGAGGACATCATTGACTTTGTTATAGGTGATCTATTTGTTCCCATGGACACTATTGTTATTAGTGTTTTCCTCTTGGAGGGCCATCATATCATTGTTGATCTCCCCGAGATTAAGTCCTTGAGAGGCTCATTTGACGAGCTTCCCTGCCTGTACTTGAGTGATGGGTCGTGTATCAGCACTAGTGATCAACTCACACATGATGACTGTTGGTATACACCCCCCGGTGAGCCACCTGGCGAGCTTTATGATTTGAGAGGGACCCATCACACCCGCGCGTCACACTATTTTGTCACAATCTATCGACCACCCAGTGAGCCTCCTAATGATTTGTATCCCTTAGGAGATATTTTGCATATCTTGATTCCGCAACTCACTGCTGGTGTCTCAGTCAGTCAGTGGGGTGACCTCCATACGCTAAATGAGTTTTTCTACACCCGCCCAAAGAGCCACCAGATAAACCACTCATCCCTAGGGACCTCCACTGCTACATAACATATGCATTTTGTCAGTCTATCGTGTTAGTCACCAGTTATTTGCATCTGTTGCATAACTTGCAGTGTCATTCTCTTATAGTGCCCGACTCTCCTATGTTGCATGATTTGAGTCCATCATATGATTTGCATCATTCGCTGGAGTCAGTAGAGTCCTTCATACAACATGTGCATGCGCTCTATGAGCCGGTCCGTAAAAAAATTGCAGTAAGTAATGATTATTATAAGGATCGAGCAGAGCATCACATGGGGGAACAAATCTTTGAGGCGGGAGAACAAGTATTGATTGTCATTCGATCCGAGAGGGTCCTGCAAGTACCAACAAAGAAATTAAGCACACGCAGAATGAGCCCCTATACAGTTGTACGACGGATTAGTACGAACGCATATGAGATAGACATCCCTTATGGTATGTGCATCAACCGATTATTCAACGTAGAGGATTTGACTCCTTACTACGAGGAGTGCATGTATGTGGACCCTTCTTCCACACCTCTACCTGAGCCGTCATCTCCCATAGCCCCTCTGCATGAGCCTTCACCTCCCATTTCTTCCACCAGTCCTCTCTTGCTACACGCAGAGTCGCACCATGAGGGTCGCATTGCACCATCGACGGTTCCACCATCACAATAGCCTGACAGAGATACATTATGGTCAGACGGAGATGCAATATTGCCAGACGAAGATACGTTATAGCCAGTGTCACCTACTTCTACATACGACGTACTTCAGATCATCGGCCACGACTTCTACACTGTGGACGGGCGAGATATTGTTCGCTATCTTGTCTGTTGGAGCGGTTGGCCTTTGCACGATGCCACTTGGATATCTTCAGAGGAGCTCGAGAGACTTGCCCCACAGCTGCACAACGAGTACCACTATCTCCACTCACCGGAGATGAGTGCTTTCAAGCCGGGGGGAGTTGATGGCGCACCACGATCGACACAAGTGTATTTCCGCAGGAGGCGGTGATCCGCTGCCCAGATGGACGATCATAGTTCGTGGTTGCATCCGGATGGTCGATCCGAGTCGAGTTCATATATAGTTTTTTATATTTTGAGATGTATTTTGCCCAAGATCGGTCCGAACAGTGCGGTGGAGAGAAAGGGTATCCCCTCCGCCTCCCTCTCCCCTGTGCTTCTCCTCCCCCGTCAGCCTCCACTCCACCCGAAACCCTACGGTAGCCCCATTTTAGCCCTACCACCACTCATCCCGCAACCCCTCCCTCCAACAACCTCCTGCTCCAACCCCGACTGCCCACTCCCAACTCTTTACCTCCTCCTTCAGGCCACTTCCCAACTCCCAACCCCTGCCCTAAAATTCCTCCCTGCCACTAACCTCATGGCCCCTCCACTAAAACTCCCACAACCCACTTATTTCTTTTAACAACCACCTCTCACAGTCCTCCCGAGCCACAACCTGTCCAGTTCTATTTCCGACACCACCTCCACTTACTTTGGCCTTGGATGTCTGCCAACAATCGCCACTGCCGCCGCCTGCATATGTGACTTGTGGTAAAGTTATTTCCTTTATAGTTGTTTATTTTGGCAACCTGTACTGTGGTGGATTTTAATTTTGTTTTACTAGTTCATACGTTGTGCGACCTGCAGGGTAAATTCTGAGTTTGCTTAAAATTAATTGCGCCTATGTCGATCTAAAGTTGATATTTGTTTTCCTCTAATTAATTATTTGAGATTGCAATTGCCTCTGCTGTTAATTTTTATAATAATTTATTATTACTGCATCGTCAATATATTCATCACATTTAGAAATGCATTTAGTGAGTCCACCTCCAAGTCAACCTGCACTGCATCAGAGGGCAAGCCAAATAAGAAAATCAAGCTTGTAAATATCGAATATTGGTGACATGTCAGATTGAGTTTTAAAATATCAGATGTCGGGAGTTGGAGACATGTCATGAATATTTTAAAAATATTAGAATTATCTCATAAATAAAAATATATATGAAATATAATAATATGTTCTAAAAGTAAATAACTTAACATAAAAGGTAGATGATTGTGTCCTATATGAAATTTTTTTAATTAAAAGAATATCTAGAATAAAATAACCAAAATAAATAAAATATTAATACACATTAAAAGTACAATTAACAAGCCTTCAGTATAAGTATGAGCAGATAAAATTATAAAATATATTTAATATTATATAATAATTTATTTAGATAATATTTTATAAAAAATATTTAAAGGTTACTCGTCCTTAGTTGATAATAAGGTTTCTCGCGTTTTATCACCATTGTATCAAAAGGAAAAAATATTAACTAATAGTATGTCAAATGTTTTATTATTTTGTATAATTGTAACAAATAAATGTAACTTATAAAATGATTGTAAGAATAAAGACTTATGAATGAGAACATAACAATAAGTTTAATCAAATTAAAGATGTACAATTCAATATATAGAGATGATTTAAGCATGTGTATTGCTAATATATAACCTAAAATATAAAATGGATTAGCCCTGTCCAAAAGGCCCGGGCCCAGTGGGCCGGCTCGAGCCCGGCTCAGCGAAAGCCTGATTCGGCCCGGCCCGGAAAAAGCCCGGTCCGGGCCGAGGCCGGGCTCAGGGCCCTGAATTCGGGGGCTTGCCCGACCCGATACCCGGGCCGGGCCAGGCAAAGCCCCAAATTCAGTCCGACCCGGGCCCAGGCGAAGCCCGACCCATGCCCACTGGCTGGGCCTGCTTCCAACCGTTGGAAGCAGGGCCAATCCAACGGCTCTAAGAGCCGTTGGAAGCAGCCAGCAGGGCTGCTGCTGACAGCCTTGTCGGCTGTCAGCAGCAGCAGCTGCTGGCTGCTCCTCCACATTGCCTAGGGCCTAGGCTGAGCCTGGGCCCTATGCCAATAACATTTTTAAAAAAAAAAATTAAGTTTTAAAAAACCTATAAAATCACCCCCACCCTACCCGACCCTCTCTCTCTCTCTTTCATTCTCTCTCTCCCACTCTCTCACACACACTCTCTCTCTCTTGCTACATGGCGTCGTCCTCAACGCCGGCGTCGTCGACTCAAAGCACGGCCGAAGTGGTGGAGAATAATCGGAGGGCGCCCGTCTGGGAGCATTTCGACAAGGTTAAAGTCGGTGACGAATTCAGGGCGCGGTGCAAGTTATGCTCAAAGTTGCTAACTCTTACCGACAACTCAACACTAGCGAGACACATTAAGCCGTATTTTGCGAAGCAAGCTCCCGAGTCCAGTCAGGGACAAATATCTGCATCAGGACATATTTGGACGTACGATCAAGCAAGACAGCGAGACCTACAAGTGAAAAACGTCATCAGGTGTGGGTTGTCATTCAGCCACTACGATAACGATGAGACGACGGAGTACATACACGAAAGACTTAAGCCCAAATATCAACAGGTAAGTAGATCCACTATTAGACGCGACACACTTAAATTATATTTTGATGCAAAACTAGATTTAATAAATTTTTTTGAAACTTTTGAGGGGCGTGTGAGTTTAACGAGCGACATTTGGAGTAGTAGCGTAAAGGTAGGATTATCTTATATTTGTATCACGACTTATTGGATCGATCCCGTTTCATGAGAGTTAAATAAACGCGTAATCTGTTTTGAAGGTTTTGAATTTTCGCACACCGGTAAGGCTATATATTCAGTAATTATTAAATGTTTGCTTGAATTTAAAATAAAAGATAAAATAATGAGTATCTCTTTTGATAACGCTAGTAATAACAACACCGCAGTAGAGTGGTTAAAACGTGAATTAAAACCAATGCTCAATGATGTGTTTTTTCACACTTGATATGTCTGCCACATTTTTAATTTAGTGGTACAAGATAATTTAGAAGCTATGGAACCCTATGTTGAAAAAATTAGGACTATGTTTAGATTTATTTATTGTATTAAACAACGAAATCAAGATTTTCGAAAATTTGTGATCGCACAAGGTCAAAAATATTTGAAACCTCAATTTGATATGCCTGTAAGATGGAACTCAACATATAAAAGGTTAAAAAGAGCGTTTCAACAAAAAACACTTCTTATGAAATATTACAATGTGACAAATAATCATGATTCAACTGATAACGATTGGGATATTTTATTCCATTATATGGATTTATTAAAATGTTTTTATAGGGCGGCTGTTTTTTTATCTGGTGTGTATTATCCAACTAACTCGTTAGTAGTTGAAAATTTTGTAAATATCGCACAAAAACTTAACTATTTTAAACAACACTCCAGATGGCTTCCTTTAATTGAAGTAATAGAAGAAATTTTTTTAAAATATTATAGAGAAATGCCTCCTGCATTTTCATGCGCCGTCGCCTTAAACCCATTATTCGCTGTAAACCGCGTAGAAAATTTGATAGATGAAATTAACGTTAACTTAGACATAAATTTAAGTTTCGATAACGTTGACGACGTTAGTACTACTAAATTTAATTCTATTTTTCTTGAATGTTTTAATTATTACGATAATTTATATGGCTCACGACCGAGAGAAGAAATAACGCAACCTAGAAAAAAAGATTTTTTTACAAATAAAATTTTAGAATTAGCTTCCAGAAAAAAAGAACGCACATCGAGTAGTTTTAACGAATTAGGATTGTATACGAAAACTCAATTTCGTGATTTTATGACTGCGGAAGAGATCGAAAATTTTGATATCTTAAAATGGTGGAAAGGTAAAGCTAATACCTATCATATTTTGGCCTGTATGACCCGTGATTTACTAACAATTCAAGCTAGTACAGTTGCTTCGGAGTCCGTTTTTTCTTTTAGTGGCAGGATTTTGAACAAACAGAGGAGCCGACTAAATGAAAAATCACTGGAACTTTGCATCTGCTACAAGAATTATTTGGATGCTACGAAGAGGAAACAACACATTTCAGCGTTGGAGGAGAGCTCAGAAGAAATTGAAGAGTAGATGGACAACCTGAATTTATAAAAATGTAATTATTATTATTAAAAATAATAAATTCCATTTTTTTTGAATTTTATTTTGTAAATTGTTAGTGTAATTTTGATTTCTTAAATTTCAATATTAATAAAAAAATTTTATTCAAGTTTTCATTTAAAGTTAATGTTTTTAATTAATTTTTTTAATTAATAAGGCCCGGGTAGGCCCGGCCCGGGGGCCGGCTCAGGCCCTGCCCAGGGTCAAAGCCCGGGCCCGATAATGGAAGGGCCCGGGCTCGGCCCGGTTTGCAAAAGCCCGGGCCCGATCAGTCCCGGTCCGGGCCGGCCCGATCGGGCCTTTTGGACACGACTAAAATGGATTATATTTTGAAAAGTGATCGATAAATCTGGGAAAAATTGGATTTGTTGTCATATATTTTACAAAAGTGCATACTTTTTTAATTAGAAGAAAATGTTGTCCTCAAAACCTATATGTAGTCCGACATGTCGGCGGACATTTATAACATTGAAGAAAATACAAAATACTTTAGTCAATATTATTAATCTAATCAATATTAATTTATATTAACTAATTAACTAAAACTAATTAATTACAAAGTATGTAACTCACAAACAAGGCGGTTCTCATATGCGCTCATGTGGCCCATGCAAGGGGTTCACTAGAGTAAATGCGTAACAATAACACACTCTTACTGTACTTTGATTTGAATTTGATTGTTTATCTCATATTCTAACCTTTGTTATCGTTAGTGCTCTTCTGTACTAATTTCAGAATTTATTGTTAATAAATGGACAATTGTTTGTGCATTCCATCATTTACTTTCCCCCACGATACAACACTAACACCCAATCATTAAAGTCCCCTTATGACACGATTTCACTCACTACATTCGTCCTAGATCAACCTCTGTCATTAGAAAAACCCAAATGAAGAATAAAGTGCACAAATAAATATACTAATTAAAATGTCCAAAAACATAATAAAACAAATAATTATGCCACCATTTACATCATTATCCTTTCTTTTAGCACACATCTGTCTTAACATTTTTGGCACTCCCAATTTGTTCATCAATGTCTTTTATGCTACCAATCACTTGGATCTATACATCTTAGCTGACCTAATTATCACAAAATTTACCTTTTAAAGATTTTATTCCTCTATGTAATAGATACAAAATATTTAAACCTATTAATTAATTTTTATTGTAATACAAAGTAATAATTGTGAAATATTTTAGCTAGTTTTGTTCTACCACATGTTATTAAAGACGCAAGACACACCGAGGTGCAAAGGGGTTTTAGAGCCTAAACACATGCACGCTCTCGAGGCACGTGAGGTGCAAAAATGAAAAATAAAATAAAATCATTTTTAATGAATAAATGTACATTTTAAAGGTTGTAATGATTTATTTATTGTTTGTGATCCTAAGTCCATACCTAATTTCACTTACAATCAGTGAACTGGGTGCCAAATTCACTGAAAATCAGTTAATTGGGTGGCCAATTCACTGAAAATCAGTGAATTGGGCATCCAATTCACTGATTTTAGTGATTTGGGTTCCTAACTCACTGCAAATTTGTGAATTTGATGCTCAATTCTCTGTAAATCCGTTAATTGGATGTCAAATTCACTGAAAATCTGTGAATCAGATGCCCAATTCACTGAAAATCTGTAAATTGGATGTCCAAGTGCGCCTTAGGTAGGCCTTAGGTGCACCTCAAGTGCGCTTAGGGGCACTTAGGTGCACCTCGAGTGCGCCCGAGGCACCTCGCCCGCCTCCGCCTGACAGATGTGGGGGGGTTGGTTCTACCATTCTTAGGCCCTTTATCTCTGGAGTTTTTATCCACTATTCTTGTTTTTCATTTCTATTTTAATCTTCTTGATCTAATAAAACATGAGATTTTTTTAATCCCGGTCGAGTGACAGTTGGATATTGTTGTCGACAAATTGCGTATGGGGGATCCTGTGCATGACCGCTATGCCCGTGCATGACTGCTCTTTATTGTGAGCGTGCTTTACCCGCCCATGATTGTTTTGGGCGCACACTGGCTCCGCTCGTGCTCACTTAAAGTAGCGAAGCACGAATGGGACTGTCTTTGCACAACTGCTCTTAGTTGTTAATGGACTTCGCCCATCCGTGAATGCTTTGATTGTGCACAGACGGTGCCCGTGTGCGCTACTAGACTCCACCTGTGAGACTAATTTGAAAATTCAGCAAAAAAATTATTTTACAATATTTTTTTTTAGATAAAAAAAATAAAAAATAAAAATATAGGAGTGCTATTTGTGTAGGTTTAAGAGGTCTATGCAATTTCTCTCTCCTAGCCTCGTTTTCTCTTCCCACTTTTTATGAAAAGATCGGAGGACCTTAATACTTTTGATTCTTTTATACGAGGATCATGAATCTTCTCTCTCTCTCTTTATGTGTGTGTGTATATATATATATATATATATATATATATTCCTATCATTCAAATTATGTTAAGGATCTTTGCTGATTTCATATCCTATTCCCTTTATTCCTCGATCTTCCAATCGCATATATGTAAATACAAATATATATGTATATATATATATGTACATTTATGTATATGTATACATACATATATATACATATCTCTCTCTATATTTAGATGTATATATATATATGTATATATATAGGAATAATTACCAAAACTTCCCCTGGAAGTTAGATTAATTACATATTGCACTTCTCTTATTATTGAAATTACAAAAATCTCCCGTGAATGTTACAAAACATAACATTTACCTCCCTTGAAGTTCATATTTTATAACATCCATGCACAAAGTCCCCCCCCCTCCCTGAAAATGTACTCCGAGGGGGGTATTTTTGTGCATGGATGTTATGAAATGTGAACTTCAAGGGAGATAAATGTTATGTTTTGCAACATTCAGGAAAGGTTTTTGTAATTTCAATAATAAGAGGGGTGCAATCTATAAATTTTCAAATTTAGAGGGGAGGTCCCGGTAAATGCCCCTATATATACCTCTCTCTATATATATACTGTAAAAATGTGTGACAATAGAGTGAAAATTAATATTTTATTAATTTCTCATATAATCATATTTGTGGTTACAAGCATTTGCACAAATATATAGGAAGCCTAAACTTCATTATGTGATGTGGGATTAATCCAGAAGGATGTGATGGGCTTTATTTGGGTCAATGTATGGGCCTTTGTACAAATTATCTTAACACTTCCTTGGAAGCTGGATCATACAAATCATAGAAACCAAGCTTGGACAAGAACTGATGGTAGTGGACGTAATATGACCTTGGTAAAAATATCAACAATTTGCCCAACAACAAGAACTTGTCTTAAGTCCAATTTCTTTAGTTGAATCTTTTTATTGAATAAAATGACAATCAACTTAGATGTGCTTGGTATATTTATTCAACACGAAATTCTTGGCATTATGGATAATAGCTTGACTATCGCAGTACAAAGTGGTTAGAGAGGAGAGTTTGACACTCAGGTCTCTCAGAAGGTTTTCCAACCACGTTAGTTCAAAAATGACAAAGGTCTTTAAACGATACTCAGCCTTTGCAGATTAGCGTGCAACCACAAATTGTTTCTTACTTCGCCAGGTGACAAGGTTTCCACCAAAGTATATGCAATACCCACTTATGGAATGCCGATCATCCAGAGAGCCAACATCAGAATAAGCACCGAGAGATAAGGAAGATGAGGGCTTGTATACACACTCTTGTCTAGGAGCAGTTTTCAGATATCATAGGATGCACTCAATATCCTGGAGGTGAGAGATCTGTTAAGTATGCATATACTAACTGCCAACCCCAACGACAAAGGTTATATCAGTTTTATAACTGTAAAGATAGATCATCTTCCCCACAAGACGACAATGGTACTCGTGGTTTGGAAGAAGCAGATCAAAGTCAGTGATATGTGTGCAGAGCTTGTGGTTGACATCCATAGTTGTGTTGGTGGGCTTGTATCCAAAGTAGCCAATGTATTGAAGAAGATCAAAACAGTACTTCCATTGAGATAGGACAATTCCATCAAGACGACGTGCTACCTCGATATCGAGAAAGTTTTGGAGATTTCCCAAATCTTTGGTCTGGAATGCAGTCAAATGCTTCTTGATCATGTGTATGTCTTTGAGATCATCGCCCATGATCAAAATATCATTAACATACACCAAGAGTATCCCCGTGTATGTCGGGCGGTGACGAGTGAATAGAGAGAAGTCATACGAGCTTTAAGTAAACCCAACATCATGAACAACCCGACTGAACTTATTAAACCAAACCCAAAGAGATTGTTTGAGTCCATAAAAAGATTTCTTGAGGTGGCATTCAAGAGATTCCTCCGTGGTCTCAAAACATGGAGGATGTTGCATGTAGACAGTCTCAACGAGATCGTCATTCAAAGACCTTTTTGACGTCCAATGGATGCAGCTACCAATGATGATAAACAATCACAGAGATTAAGACATGGACAATATTCAACTTTGCAATTGGTGAGAAAGTCTCGTCGTAGTCGAGGTCGTGTTGCTAGTAAAATCACGAGACAAGATGAGCTTTTAGAAGTTTAACCGTCCCATCTGGACCATGCTTGATGGCGAAGACCCATTTACAACCCACACATGTCTGGCCTAGAGGATGAGGGACAAGATCTTAAGTTTGATTTGACCAAATAACGACCATTTCTTTATCCATAGCCACCCACCAACTCGGATGCCGAAGAGCCTCCTCCAGAGAAGTAACAGTGAAAATAAACGACAAAGAGGTCTCAAATTTATGAAACACCAGAGGAAGTCAATGCAATGAAACATAATTAGACATGGGGTGAGGGCATCTGAACAAGGAGGACGACGAGTATACGCACGAAGAGGAAGCGGGTTGGAGGGTATCATTGTTGGTGTGGGAAGGAGAGGAGTAGAGGTGATAGGAATGACAAACCATAGTAGTGTAGGAGGTGCAAGAGAAGCCATTGGAAAGGAGTGAAAAGGATGGTCTTCGAGGAAGGCCACATCCGCAAACGTAACTAATTTGCGATCGATGAGAAAATATCAGACATAACTTTTTGGGTTCGGGAATATCCAACGAACATATATCTGGTAGCTCGGGGAACATGCTTGTAGAGGGGACCAAGGTAGTAAACATAACAAACAGCCAAATACGCGAAGCGTCACATTTCTCACGGAAAAGGCAGTGTGGATGAGAAGAGAAGACCTAATGGAGTCGCAAAGTTGGGAATAGATGAGAGCATGCGATTGATGAGATAACATACAATATAGACTATGAAATACCAATAATGCTTGAGAACCTTCATTTGAAATATAAGTGAACAAGCAACCTCAAAGAGGTGATGATTCTTGCGCTCAGCTACGCCATTTTATTGGGATGCATAAACACATGAAATTTGATGGATAATACCAAACTCAGTACAAATATTTTGAAACACATGAATCGTATCCTCGCGCGAATTATCAGTCTGAAGAGCTTTAATAAAGCTGGAGAACTGAGTGCACGTCTCAACAATAAAGACACGAAATGTACGAGTTAATTCAGTGCGATCACGAAGTAAATACAACTAGTTTGTGCGAGAGTAATCATCAATAAATGTAAGAAAATAGCGATAACCTGAAACACTAACTGTTTTATAAGGTCCCCAAATATCAGAATGAACTAAAACAAAAGGAACACTACTCTGAGTACAATGAGGTGGAAAAGAAGAACAATGATGTTTCCCAGAGATGCAAAACTTGCAGGTGAAGCCGATGAGGGATAGATTTAGAAGAGATTTCTTGAGAATCTGGAGAGGAGGATGTACGAGAAGACGATGCCAATCAATATAAGTAACATAGAATAGAGCTGTGGGGTAAACAACCAGAGTGTAGAGCCCGTTTGTTGAAGCCAAAAATGACTTCTGTGGAGTTCGGGGTCTCAAAAGAGGGGTGACCGCGCACCTACTACCCTCAAACGAACGATCTTGACACTATACTAGGAACATGAGGGACAGACCCAAGGTCTCAGCGTGGAGGTCCCACCGCGTACCCGGAAGACTAACAAACTCTTCCCCTCCCAAGCCAAAGACTGAGCTAAGACACCTTCGGAGGGCGCTCTTGGCCGACCGGATCATCTAAGGAGGATCTCAAGACCAACTCTCTCCTATCCAGATGTGTCTCCTTGGGTCAATACAAAATGCTCCTCATCCGCCCTACTAATGGTGCAACATCGCCAAGCAATTCTACGACACGCCGCCCAACTGGGCTGCAAACAGCGCGACTCCGCTGCCCTAAAAGGCTATCAACATGCCATCAGGGGCTTCCCGGCATAAACCTCGGGGCTCCCACGGGACGAGCGGTTCACGAGCACACCACTCGCCCAATACAAAGAAAGTAAACCATACATTCGCAGAGCATCACAGATATAAATTTACAGGAATATAAATTCCATACATCGGCACGCAGGCCGGAAATATAAACAAACTAGGCCTTTGAGGGCCGACGCAAGCTTGGGCTGAAGCCCGCTATTCCTCACTTGGTACTGCAACACCTGTACGTCAATGTCTCGACGAGCGGCGGCCAACGAGGCATCGGTCGACTAACAAAAGCGGGCCAAACATAATGCGCGCACCCCCTTTAGTGGGGCTATGGTGCGTATTCCCTGCAAGCGGCTAATAAACAACTTCCACGGAGTCTTCTCCGGGAACCCCAGAACATCACCAATCCGGCTCGCACGTCCGGATGGGCTTCACACAACATGCTTAAACCCGTACTCACGCTTCCGGGTGCTAAATGCAATTAAAAGCGGGGATGTGAACATCAACCCGTCAGAAAGCGCCCTTCCCCCACCCGTTGGTGGGGAGGAGCTTCCATGCAAATACGGAAAATAAGGGCTTCACCTGCCCAAGTAGAAATTTCGTTACCCTTGACGCGTGCTTGGCGGCGGTATCGGGAGAGGAACTCCTAGCTAGCTTAGCCCTGGGTAGCTGTGGCGGTGACCGATCTCCACCCCAGACTGAGCTCTTCCTCTCAATGACTGAGCCCTTGCTATATATCTTTGGTGGCCGAGCCCCTACTGGCTGAGCCTCCAACTAGGTATTTTTTAGTAACCGAGTCCCTTGCCGGCGGTGGGGAAGAGATAAAACTTCGTCTTCATGCTCCATGTCACCGGTGGCCGAGCCCCTACAGGTGGTGGTGGTGAAGAGAGCTAGGGCTCGGGCTTGACTCCAAGTAGCTGATTTTGACTGCAGGTGGCAGATCTGTACTCCAGGCCGCCGATCTTGGCCACATGAAGCCGATCCCGCCTCCAGGCGGCACCGTGATGTCGATCTCGAGCTGCTGCAGGTCGGGCTCCAAGCGGACGGGAGAGAGAGGGCCGAGCCTTAGCTCGAGCTGTACTTCTAGGTGGCAGCCATGGCAGAGAGAGAGAAGCGGCTCGGGCTTTGAAGCCGGCAGCGGCCTGGATCGAGGGAAGGAGGTGGAGGGGAGGCTCGGGCCTGCTCCTTGCGGCAGCCTGGACGGAGAGTGGAGGGAAGGAGCTAGGGCTGTGAAGCCGGCAGCGGGGGAGGCGGAGGAGGCCGAGCGGCGGGCTGCTGCAGGCGGTCGGCCGTGAAAAGCCCTAAGGGCTTTCTTCCTTTTTTCCTCCCTTCCTGCCCGATCCCCGTGCCTCTATTTGACCTGCTACCTGCTTACCCCCCTTTGCCTTTTTTTCTTCTTTTCTTTATCTCTCTGTCTGCCCCTCCACCCGATGGCTGCCCTCCTCCTTTTTTTATTTTCCATCTTGTCTTCTTTTCTTTCTTATCTCTCCCTCTTTTTTCTTATACAATATTATGATACGTAAATCTATAATATCATGATATAGTATACTATATGTAATATTAAAATATTACATATTATAATATTAACATGTATAATTCATTATAATATTAACCAAACATTTATAAAAAGCCTTTACGAACAAAACCTTTACGCGCGTGCACGAGTGCTCGCACGTCCTCGAACGGGGCCGCACCAAAACATCGCTCATAACACGCCCATAGACCGATATTTGGGGAGGGTCCCACTCGCCCGGCTACGGGGTTGTACACCGTTAGACAATCATCCTTTACCAATGCTATTCTGTGTTTGTTGATCCTGCACAACAAAGGAAGAATAAAAAGTTACAGAGCAATCAATGTCTTGAGTTAGACAATAGACAAATAGAAGATTAAAATGAGAGCCCAGAACATGAAGAAACAAGAGGAGAGAGGGAGATGAAATCAGGGTCATATCGCTAGAGCCGCAAACTAGGGTGGTGTCTCCTTTGGCCACCGTGATGAACTTAGGACAAATAGAGTCCAGGTGCTGAGAAGGCTTCTGCGGAGTAATATGATTTGTGGCCCCAGAGTCTATAATCTAAGTTGGACTATGGAAAAATAGGAGATACCTTCATTGCAGATAGACACAACATAGCTAGAAGAACGACTGATCAACCCTTGAAGATGCTGGAGTTGGCTGCGCAAGGTGTCAATGCTTGTGCCGTTGGTGGAAAGAGCATCAGCTGCAATGGAGGCATGATGTTTTTTAGGGACACCGTGCTTACGACAACAAATGGCCTCAAGATGACAATTCCGGCCACAATAAGTACACTTGTGATGATTCCGACTGTTGCGACCCCTGGCCCGAGAGTCTGTGCGAACCTCACGAGCCAACAAAGGGGTGTGGTGAGGTGCATAAGATTGTTGGAGAGGAGCCTGAGAGTTAGTCCCAGGAGCATTGGGGGCGGTTTCACTTTTAAAAGCATGAAGCACACATCTGAGAGGGAGGGAATGGTGGAGAAAGAAAGGATATTGACACGAACACTATGGAGATATGGAGGGACATGAGTCATCATCTTGACGATGCTAACAACTTCTTTCTGACCACATTGGGCGGTGAAATCCAACGTGGTATTGAATCCAGGCCTCGACGAGAGTTTTGGACTTTGCAACAAAGGAGGTCAGGTCACCATCCACCCGTAGTTTTAGAGACTGAAGGTCCATGGAGATGTCGACCAGGTGCCGCAGACTATCTTTGCCGGAATATAAGGAGTGAAGTTCATCCCGCATGGCTTTGTCTGTCTCATGATACATGGTCATACAATATGGTTCACTATCCATAAAATTCAAAATCCATGATTGAAAGCGTCCATCAGCGCGGAGCCATTCCTCTGTGGGCACAATAGGTTGTGCCTTAGAGAGATGATAAAGGAGCCATTTGGTTTGGAGAACATGACGCACTGAGTGTACCCACCCGACAAAATTTTTCAGCCTTTAAGAGAGATAGTGGTAATCTGGATCTCATCTCGAACTTTAGGGAGAGTAGTCGCGGTACGGGCCGAAAGGGACTGAGCATCATTCAAGTCCATAACTGGCAAAAAGTAGAGGAGAAATCACGAGGGCTAAAGTAATGCAGCAGGATGTGGGGAGAGCACTACAAAGAAGCTGGGGGGGGGGGTGGAGTCACAGTGAGCTCTACTGGAGAGATCGTAATGTGGGCTCGCGCGTCGGGCACGCACGACACCGAAGAGGAGTCTGCAAGAGGAAGAAGGTGCCGGCTTAGCGGAAGATACCACATAGTGGGGTTTTGGGGCACGTCAGGCACACAAGACTTGGAAGAGGAGTCCACAGGAGGAAGAATATGCAGGCTCAACAGAGGAGGCCGCAACGTGGGGTGTTGCAGGCACAATGAGCATGCACGACAGACACACACGACTCCCGGGACTCTGCAAGTTTGAATGCAGGCGGTCTCTGCATGCTTCAGGGCGGTCTTTGAAGGTCGACGGTCACAGGAGTTGTCATTCATGGAGGTCACAGGCGGAGGTCTCTGTCGGGCCGAGGATGAGCGGTCTCTGTGAACTCAAAGCAAGAGGTTGCAGAGGCGGGCCCCAATAGGCATCAGAATCAACTTATAAAAGGAGCAGGAAGTTGGAGGAACCACGCAGAGGGAGCAGGTCACAGAGCTGCGAACTCAAGCGAGAGTCCGCAGGGGTCGCATCAAATGGGAAGGGTGTGCACGAGCTCATGTCAGAAACTAGATTGTGAACCAAAAAAAGCTTCAGGATTCACCTAGCTCTAATACCATGTAGAAATGCACGACTGAAGGGAGGGAAAATCAACATTTTATTAATATCTCATAAAATCGTATATGTGGTTACACGTATTTGTACAAATATATAGGAAGGAGTGAGCCTAAACTTCATTCTGAGATGTGAGACTGATCCCTAAGGATGTAATGGGCTCTAACTGGGTCAATGTATGGACCTTTGTACAAATTATCTCAACATGTACATACATACATACATACATATATATAAATATATATCTGTTTGTGTGCAAGCAGTCTATCATGAGGTTTCCACGTTCCCCGTCGTGATAATACACCTGTCGTTCGTCATCCCCATAAAATTATTGTCTTGCCAAATACAAAACTTAATAAAACTTGAAGGAATAAGAGCGTACTTATAAATTAACTAAATAAATAGATTACATTCATTTAAAAAAAATTAAAAATTTGTAATAAGTGTAAAACTGGAAAGATGAATGTTTAATGAAAGGGCTGGATTTTGCAGTTGGGATGTAGGGATCCTTCACCTTTACTGGCTCCATTTCCTATTCCCTTTATTTCTTGATCTCCTTACATCGAAGGTTTCATCTCCTCCATGATACCACTGTTATTATGTGTATCCTGTGGATCTTGAGCCAAAGAGTCACCAAAGATATCTTTCTACCCATCTGGATTCTGGCCACATTTCTTCATTTCCCCCATGCCTGATTGGTTGAGTAGATAAAGCGAAATTCTAATTATTTTTAGGGCTTAATGAAATTTCAGGATTAAATAAAAATTCTTAAATTTGTGTAATAATAATTATTTTCTTGTGAATATCGGTCTTCTTTAAATTGCATGTGTATTTTTCTCCTGTAAACAACAGGACGCCTTTAACAGAAAATTCTGGGCTCAGCTAATTAGTTGAAGGTGTTGGATCAATGACATTGTTTACTAGGGAGAAGAGTCCACCTCTTAAAATCAAGTATGTAGTATAGGAGACTAGCCTGACGAGCTTCTCTCACTTGAGAGGCTTTAGGATACACTAGCATTGCTGGTTCTGCCTGAGTAGAAAGATCTTTTAATTTAAGACCCATCCTTATTCATTTTTCAGAATCACATTTGATCATGCATTTGTATTTGGAATATACGATATTTTTTATTATCCTGGAAAAAGCCCATTTTGCTATGCAAATTTATTTTCTTAGTTCCACATTATTTTGTGACTGATTGCTGAGCTGCAATTTACATTGCTCTGGAATGACTACACGGCGTACTGTTACTGTTTGAACCCATTAATGTTTTTGCTTTATATTCACAGTTTATTTCTAAGAAGGCCGGGACTCCCAAGAGGAACGAGATAGCTTTTATTTCTCCCACTGGTGAAGAGATTAGGTACAAGAAACAGTTGGACCGGTATCTCCGCTCTCATCCTGGAGGCCCTTCTTCTTCACAATTTGATTGGGGACATGGTAGGCTCTCACTTACTCCCGTTATCATCTGTAAAGATAAAGATACATGTAGCAAATTTATGCTCTTAAAACTGTTTATTGGCCTTAAAAAACAGGTGATACCCTGAGGCGCTCTGCTAGACTTAGCGAAAAGGCAAAGGAAATGGAGACTTCTGAGGAAGAACCTTCGAAAAAGCAAGGAACGCATTTGAGCTCGAAGAAGGGAACCAAAAAGAAAAAGGAAGGCAGAGATTCAGACGCGGAGGATTATTCACCGGAGGCGAAACGTCCGAAGAAGCGCGAAAAGCATTCAACCCCCAAAAAGGGAATTATACCGAAAGCAAAATCTGTTGATGCTGGGATAAGGGGCGATGAAGCAGAAAAATTCCAGTTTGATATAGAAGCACCAGAGAGCGTAGAAGATGCAGAAATGAAAGATGCCGAGGATGTTTCTGTAGAAGGAAAGGGGGAGGCTTCTTCTGCTAAAGCTATTTTGGAGGATAGTTCTGCTAAAGTAGATATTAAGGATGAATGCAAGCACAAAACTGTTGGTATAATTGATGAAGTAGAACACAGCGCGCCCGTGAGTGTGAAGATAGTTGCGGAGGGAATTGATGAGGCTGCTGCTAAACTATATTCTAATGATGGAAATAAACAGAACAAGAATGATATCGATGCAGATATTGAGGACAAGGCATGGGAAAGTGAGAATATTATTACACAGGCGTTAGAGATCCTAGAAGATTCAGATGCGAAAAATATTGCTAAACTAGATTCAAATGATGATTTAGATGCAGAAATGAATGATGGGAAACTGGAAGCTGAGCAGATTGCTACACAAGCATTAGAGTGCACAAAAGATTCAGATGCCAAAAATGTTGATAAAGTATGTTCAAATGATGATATGGATGCAGAGACGAAGAATGAGGGACCGGAAAGTGAGAATATAGCTACAGAAGTGATAAAGAGGGCAGTAGATTCAGATACGAAACTAGATGCAGAGGTGAAGAACGGGGCACTGGAAAGTGAGAAGATGGCTGCAGAAGTGATAAAGAGCGCAGCAGATTCTGATATGAAGTTAGATGCAGAGGTAAAGAATGAGGCACCTGAAATTGAGAAGATGGCTGCAGAAGCTTTAAAGGAGCCCTTAGAGGAAGATTTACACAAAGCAGAAGAAGATGAGGATAAAGCATTATTACACAAAAATCACAAAGGCGAACAGGTTTCACCTTCCAAAGCTATTCCTAATGCGAAATTTAGAGATTTGAAGAGCCCAGAGAAGGCTGCTGCAATTGTTTGAGATTGAAAATCTCGCATTAGTGCCCGAGTAGATGTTTCCTAACCGTCTCCATACTTTAATCACGACCGCTAATCCCCCATCAAATATCAGATATCAATTGCATCTTGATATGTGAATTATGCACAAGCATCAGTACTTCTCTTATTAAACTTAGACTAAATAGGATGGTACTATTTTTCTGCCGACTACAGATTGTATTTTAAGTGCTACTGTTCTTATCTTGTGCTTGGTTAATACTGAATAAAAGCTTGTATAACGATCTTCAAAGCGCTGCTGGGCGCTTTTAGTTGTTTACTGCTGGTGCATTTTTTACTTGCTTTTTGCTTGGTAAAGGGCCGCCATTCGTGCAGTCATCTCTTTATTTTAGGTGAGTTTTCTATGCCTAATTTGGTTTTTCTGGCATATTCTTGCTCCAGTTCTATGAGGCAGAGCTCTGTTAACGCTCAATCTCGGCTCCACCCGTGAATCATGATCCAATAATCTAAATGGTACTGTGAACATGAGCATGAATTTGATGATGAAGACTCAATCCATCACTTATATTGCCGCTTCTGCGTAGAAGTCATTGCCCAAGTCACAAGTTCTACACAGCCTATAGAGGCCTCGGGAGGTATTTTGAAAATTCACGACCCATTTGTAAAGTGAGATGTTTGAGGTCTAAGGTCCTTTTTGGGGCAACGGATCGTGTAATGAGGATCCAGCAGATCACGGCTGCGGCTTGGTGCCCGTTTGGTTGGGTTACGGTCAGGCGTTTTGTGGTTGATGATTGTGGCTTGTCATGTGTGCTAGTGTCATGTGCAATTCTCCGCTCCACACAAGGCCTGCGATATTGAACCTATAGTTTTTAAAGTTGTAGGAAGGTCACTGGTATTTAAGTCACTGAGTAAGATTCAAAGTCTAGGTTGTTATATTTGGTTCGGATTCGAATAAATCCAAATCGAATCCAGGTTCCATTTTGGGTTTGACTATGCATGGCAGGTGACGGGCTATGTAATCTGATAATATATCTAAAGATGTCTCTTGCCTAAATTATATACATGCTACCATCATTATACACGCACATACATATACATACGAGTGTCCGACACGGGGCTCCGCCCCTACGGCCAAGCGCGACAGTATCTGGCCGGCGACGGCGGGCTTCTCCCGGCCCCAGCTAAGCTGCTTCCACATTGAGGATGTTAATAGTCTTGGTTTTGAGATTGCTCATTCTCATAGGTGTTATCTTCTCTCTCAACATAAAGTTTAATCTCATGCTGAGGATGTTAATAGTCTTCTCGACCCCTCAAAATACAGTCAACTTATTGGTATTCTCATTTAGTTCAGGAACAGTCATTTTGACATCTTTCATGCGGATCATATTGCAAGTCATTTTATTTTTCCTCTTTGTAATAATTGTTAGAAAATAATCTTGTAAAGATCCATTTAGTGGCCGATTATAGGCATTCATCTTCCTCATGTAATAGTCTCACATCTTGAAAAAGAGATTACTCTCTCTCTCTCTCTCTCTCTCTCTCTCTCTCTCTCTCTTCTCCCCTATATATTTGTACTCATACTTGTAATTTGGTATTCAAGAAGTATATACAAGGTTTCACCACTCTTCTACATGGTATCAGAGGTACCTGATCCGACTAGGCGGTTTGTCCTTTTTTAACCGTCTGCTCTCCTGCGGTCTGCTGCATTTGGCGGTCTACTTGCTTGTTATCCACTTCTCTTGTGGTCTGTCTTCTGCGGCCTTCTACTCTCCTTTCAGGCGGACTGTTCTCTCTAGTCCACCAGATTCATGGCGCGCTACTTCCCTCCGTTTTGGTTGGATTTCCTCATGCTTTTATAGTTTTGGCGGCTGGGTCCCACCGCAACAACATCCCGCGGTCAGCCTTACCTGCCGCGGTCTGCCCGGTTTGTCATTTCCCCTCCTTACCCGTTGTAGTCTGCCTTACCCACTGCGGTCTGCCTTACCCGCGCGGTCTGCCCCTTCTTCTTTTGCCCAATTCGGCTGCGGCCTATTCACCTGCTCTATTCGTCGTGGGTGTTCTCTCTGGCCGCATCTCTACTCCTCTCTCTATTCAAGGACTCTCTCATTGCGGCCTTCTCTAGCGGCTTTGTTTTCTTGTTCGTCGCGGTCTTGTTTTGTTGTTCGTCGGTTTCTTCTTCTCTAGCAACTGCCGGTCTTACCCTGCTGTCTGCCAGCCTCTTCTCTAGCCGCTGCCGGTCTTACCCTGCTGTCTGTCGGCCTCTTCTCTAGCCACTTCCGGTCTTACCCTGCTGTCCTCCGACCTCTTTTCTATTAGTTGCTGTCGTCCTGGCTTTGTTGACTGCTAGACTCTTCTGCTCTAAGCCGTTGCCGGCCTCTCCTAACTGTTCGACGGCTTCTACTCCTCTAGATGCCGCCGACCCGTCTTTGCTAGTCATCGACCTCCTCTCCACTAGTCTTTGAGGATTCTCAGGTCGCCTGCCTCCAGCGGACTCTCACTTCTCTGCTGCTATTTGCCAGTCTGCCTGTGCCTATTCAACATATCGCCTTCTCTCTTGCCGCCATGGACTCAACGATTGCCTCTTCTCTTCCCGCTCGTGTCGTTGTTCCTTCTCCTAAAGTTCGTGATGAACTTCAGATCCCACTATCTCCCTCAGCGGGAAACATAATTTTGTGTAATGGGTGCATTCTGTTCGTCGCGTTCTCCAGACCAAAGGTGTTCTTCATCATCTTACTCGGGATTCTCATACTGTTCCCACTGATGAGTGGCTCCGTGATGACGGTCGAGTCCAATCCTGGATCCTCAATTCCATGGATACCGAGCCATATCGCATGACCATTTATCATGAGATTGCTAAGGCGGTGTGGGAGAAGCTTCACTCTCTCTAATTGGCGAAGACAGCTTGCTACATCTGTTTGATATCATCTCTGTGCTTCAAACTCTGAATCCCGAGACAACGAGTGATTTGACCTCTTTCGTTGCCAAGGCCAAAACTCTGGTGGAGGCCTAGATACAACATCAGTCTCCTTCCACGGATCTTGCTACACAACGAGCGCAGAAGGAAGCAGTTGAGATTGCGATGATGATGGTCCGAGTTCCTCCCCACCTCCATAGTGTCTGAGCTCAGATTCTTTCCTCCTCTACAATGCCCTCAATGTCCGATGTCTGGTCTATGGTGTTCAAATTACACCTCCATCTGAGGCCCCAACAAATTTTTCACCAGCTCTCCTTCAACAACCACTCCTACCTACTCCTGCTCTAGCTCGTGGCTCTTCAACTAGGGGAGGCCGCCACATGTCTCGGGGACAAGGACGTGTTGGGTGCTCTGCTTTCAAATATACTTACTGTGGTCGAGAGGGTCATCTTGAAGTTATATGCTACCGCAATCATGGTCTGCCTCCATACCTTGCTGCCTCTACTACAGCTGCTCCTCCCACTGGTGCTCCTCCATAGGATTCTGATTCTTCTACCCACAGCAAGATATCAATGCTCTTTGCACCCAGCTTCAACAGCTCCAAGGCATTATCAGTCGCTCGTCTTGCTCGGTTGCGCTTTCTCCACTGAAGATATATCCTATCTCTCCCATAACCTCCACTGGATCGTGGACTCGGGTGCTTCTCACCATATTACATCTCAGAGACCACCACAGTATATACAGTCTGCTTATCCCAAGTTCATCACTGTAACATCCCTCAGACAACTAGAACCCTATGAGTGGTTTTATCATGACTAGGTTAAGACAAAATCCTATGAAGCCCTAGAAGGCCAGGTGTACCTAGGGATGTAGGAGGGGTCACCATGGACTGCAAATAGTAAAAACCCTAAACATAATTTGGGATGGCCCCAGGGCTTCACCACGGCTCCATGACCCTACCACAACATCACTAACCCATTGGAGGGTCCATTGGAGTCACTCCAAAGTGGCCAATTTGGATTAGGACCACTATAGGCCTAAACTGGGCAAAGTGCCCTAACTAAGGGCAATGTGCAACTAATATGCCCAACCAACCCTACCCAAGTCCTTCTAGATCTTAGGGGAGGCCAATGGGTCACCAAGGACCCATTGGGGTCAACCCAAATAGTCATGTTGACCAAGGTCAACTCCACACAAGGGTTAGATCAAACTAGCCCAAATGGGCTAACTCAAGCTCAAACCCACTTCCCCCACTTGGGCTGACCTAACCTTGTCACTATTATGATTAGTGGGGTGCTAATAGGCTGAAGGAGGGGTAAATTTCAGTTAAGATGGGCAGGAGAGAGAAAACTCCATTAATGGAGGAGGGAAAAAGAAGAGGGAGAAGGCCATTCATGGCTTAGGGCAGCCAAGGGCCACCCATTAAGGCTGGGATCAGTTACACTGATGTTGATGCGCGAATTGCGTCCTTCAGTTAACGGGTTGTTCGATCTCACAAGCTAGAAGAATAAGGGGGTTGCGGGGATAGAGAAGAAGCTCGCTCGAGCAGCGGAGAAGCTTGCTCGAGCAAAGGAGAAGCTTGCTCGAGCAAAGGAGAAGCTTGCTCGAGCAGAGGAGAAGCTTGCTCGAGCAGAGGAGAAGCTTGCTCGAGCAGGGGAGAAGCTTGCTCGAGCAGAGGAGAAGCTTGCTCGAGCAGAGGAGAAGCTTGCTCGAGCATAGGAGAAGCTTGATCAGGAGCTATCGAGTAGACGTTACTTTGGCGGTTGAGCTCTGATGGTTAGACCGAGAGAGGGAAAGAAGAGACGGGGCCGCTTGCAGCGGCGACAACAGACTTCGCCCGCCGCGACTTGAATGCCACTCTTGCGACGGGCTTTTCCTTTAATCAAGAAGCAAGATTACAACACACTATTGCACCATTACAAGTAAAAGCAGTAAAGGGTACAAGGGGAAGTTGGCGGCTGAGAAAAAGAGGTGCTAGAGACTAAGTAAAAGAAACTGGGCGGACTGGGCGGACTGGCAATCTGAGTCCGCAGAGCCTGCTGGCAGAACTGTGGAAAGCTGTGCGGACTGGAAATCTGAGTCCGCAGAGCCTGCTGGCAGAGGCAGTTCTCTGGCGCTTGTCCTCAAATGAGAGGTCTCAGGGCCTATTTATAGGCCCGAGGAGAATCTTCTTGAATCGGGGCCCAATGACGTCATCATGGAGGACTGGGCGGACTCGGAGCAGGTCGTCGATGACTTCGGCGAACTGGCATTTTGAGTCCGCAGGTCGTCGGGAGACCTGAGCAGAGGAGGCGGTGCGGCCTGAGGAGCAGGTCGTCGATGACCTCGGCGGACTGGCGGACTGGCATTTGAGTCCGCAGGTCGTCGGGAGACCTGAGCAGAGGAGGCGGCGCGGCCTGAGGAGCAGGTCGTCGATGACCTCGGCGGACTCGGCGGACTGGCGTTTTGAGTCCGCAGGTCGTCGGGAGACCCGAGCAGAGGAGGCGGCGCGGCCTGAGGAGCAGGTCGTCGATGACCTCGGCGGACTGGCATTTTGAGTCCGCAGGTCGTCGGGAGACCTGAGCAGAGGAGGCAGTGCGGCCTGAGGAGCAGGTCGTCGATGACTTCGGCGGACTCAACGGACTGGTGTTTTGAGTCCACAGGTCGTCGGGAGACCTGAGCAGAGGAGGCGGCGCGTCCTGAGGAGCAGGTCGTTGATGACCTCGGCAGACTCGGTGGACTGGACTTTTGAGTCCGCAGGTCGTCGGGAGACCTGAGCAGAGGCGGCGCAGCCTGAGGAGCAGGTCGTCGATGACCTCGGCGGACTCGGCGGACTGGCGTTCTGAGTCCGCAGGTCGTCGGGAGACCTGAGCAGAGGAGGCGGCGCGGCCTGAGGAGCAGGTCGTCGATGACCTCAGCAGACTCGGCGGACTCGGCGGACTAGCGTTTTGAGTCCGCAGGTCATCGGGAGACCTGAGCAGAGGAGGTGGCACGGCCTGAGGAGCATGGTCGTCGATGACCTCGGCGGACTCGGCGGACTGGCGTTTTGAGTCCGCAGGTCGTCGGTAGACCTGAGCAGAGGAGGCGGTGCGGCCTGAGGAGCAGGTCGTCGATGACTTCGGTGGACTCGGCGGACTGGCGTTTTGAGTCTGCAGGTCGTCGGGAGACTTAAGCAGAGGAGGCGGCACGGCTTGAGGAGCAGGTCGTCGATGACCTTGGCGAACTCGGCGGACTGGCGTTTTGAGTTCCACAGGTCGTCGGGAGACCTGAGCAGAGGAGCCGGCACGGCCTGAGGAGCAGGTCGCGCCAAGGGCAGCAGAGGGCTCGGCGGCCTGAAGCCAGGCTGCCCCTAGGGTGGTGGCCTGAGCACCAGGCCGCCCCAAGGGGCGGCGGCCTGAGCACCAGGCCGCCCCAAGGGGCGGTGGCCTGAAGCCAGGCCACCCCTAAGGCGGTGGCCTGAGCACCAGGCCGCACCAAGGGGCGGCGGCCTGAGCACCAGGCCGCCCCAAGGGGCGGCGGCCTGAGAGCCAGGCCTCCCCTGGCCAGTCCGTCCATGGGGCGGCGGCCTGAGAGCCAGGCCGCCCCTGAAGGGCCGGCGGCCCTGAAGTCAGGCCGCCCCAAGGGGCGGCGACCTGAAGCCAGGCCGCCCCTAGGGCGGCGGCCTGAGAGCCACGCCGCCCCTGGGGAGGCGACCTGAGAGCCAGGCCGCCCCTGGGGCGGTGGCCTGAGAGCAAGGCCGCCCCTGGGGAGGCGGCCTGAGAGCTAGGCCGCCCCTGGGGCGGCGTCCTGAAGCCAGGCCGCCCCTAGGGCGGCGGCCTGAGCACCAGGCCGCCCCTAGGGCGGCGGACTGAGCACCAGGCCGCCCCAAGGGGCGGCGTCTTGAGCACCAGGCCGCCCCAAGGGGCGGCAGCCTGAAGACAGGCCAGGGCCCCTAGGGGGAGGCGGCCTGAGCACCAGGCCGCCCCTAGGGCGGCGGCCTGAAGCCAGGCCGCCCCTAGGGCGGCGGCCTGAGAGCCAGGCCACCCCTAGGGCGGCGGCCTTAAGCCAGGCCACCCCTAGGCGAGGCGGCCAGAGGAGCCGGCCGCCCGTAGGGCAGGCGGAAACCTGAAGCAAGAGGAGTTGGTCAGGCCCACGACGGTTGCGCTAGTCAAGGGTTGACACCGGCGGAACGACCCAGCGGACTGATGTAGGTTGCCTCCTGCAAGGAAGAATGCTGCGCGGTTAGCTGTCCAAACCGCGTGGCCTGCGAGGGTGAATTATGGAAGCAGCCCGTCGTCCCGCAGGGCACGCGATGGCTATGCGACTGGGGCGATTAGACTGGGGAGACCGTCCTAGACGCACGGCCTGAGCGGATAGGAGACCCTATCCGCCTGACCCAAAAAAAGAGGGATGAGGCAGATCGCGACCCTCGGGGGGAACCCCTGAGCGGGTCGCGATTTGCGAGTTCGAGACCTTGGGAAGGGATTGCCGATTTTGTGGGTTAACAACTGAGAAAGGGGAGGAGTTTTCAACAGTTTCCCGACCAGAGGGGTGGCTCAGCCTGTCCAAATAGTGAAACCAAAATTGGCCCTTAATGGCCGTTCATGGCCATGGGGGTTACACCCCCTCCCATCCCAATCTGACCAGCTTAAAAGCATCCCTGGACTCAGGGGAGAAGTTTCCACACTTTACCTGAAGGATTCGAGGCGCTTCACTGTGCTGTTGCAGAACACCCGACGGCGCCACTATCGGCCATGTCAACTCGCCGATCTACCCGCCTCCAACCCACCAAGAAGGTCCTCCTCCTCTCTCTCTTCATGGTTAGATCATAAAAATCAATTAGGACAAGCATCAGGGCTCAATTGAGCCCGAACCAATGTTTCAAATTCATTAAATCCGGGAGAATTTGAACCTCTCGGGTTCGCCGGAATAGCCGTCTCCGTCGGCCATGCCGTCGGCTGGGGGTAGCCACCACCTCCACGAAGGTGGTGGTGGCGGTGACGGGCCGGGGAAGGGGTCGGGTGGCCGGGAAATTGGCCCACAAATCAGCCCAGTACGGGTTGATCTGAGCCGTCGGCTGGAGATTGAAGACAACTGGATGCCGTCGGTTTAGGTGCTTTAGGATTCGTGCTGAGCTGATATTATTAATTTAGTGTTATTTAATTTCTGTCACATAAATTGAGTTACCTTAAATTAAATATGAAAAATACTTAGAGGCTAGTTCAGGAAATGGTGTTAACATGAAAATTGTAGATCTATCAGTCTACTTTATTTTTAAAATTGATTTGAACCAATTTGGAGTCCTGGTTAGACCACAACACCCATTTTGGTGAGATCCATACATAGGGTTGAACAGAGAATGAATTGAGAGCCCCATCAATCCAGCCATCCAAATGACTTGACATTTGAGATAAGGGCCATTATTAGCTATACCTACAACATATCCAAAAATGGGAATTTTTGGATATAATTTTTCTATAGTTTTTGTAAAAAATTAATAATCCATGTATGATTTAATTAGAGTTTCAAATGACCTCAAAAGTCTCCAAAATTTTGGTGGCTGATTTTTAGGGTTATTATTTAACTCTGATAAAAATTTCAGCCCAATTGGGTTTGAGTTTAGCAGGTTTTGGTGTGACCTAAGTTTGGTCCTTTAAGGGAAAAATTAGGGCAAGGGATTTTTGAGGCATGGTGGGGTCAATTCTCACCCAAATGGGTTGGGATTTTGGAAAAAGGCCCATGGTCAGTGAAAACACCCCTTCATGGAATTTGAGATGAATTGGGGTGGGGTTGCCCTAGGACCCTTGTTCAAACAGTAAGGGTTGAAACTATGGGGGTTTGTGAAGGACATATGATGATATGTTCTTATAGGGACTTAGGGTTTAGTCCATGTGGTTCTAGGGTGAAAATATGCCCTAGGAAGGAGTTTGGTAGTATTTGTGCTTATGCACATCACTTAATCCACCGTGTGTTAAATTAGGCCTTTACACCTTAAGAAATAATTGAAGGATCAAATGATCTTGAATTTCCATGAGAGGATAGTAAGAGCTATGTTTACAGTCATAATAAACTTTGAATTATGTTACATAGTATTTGAATAAGCTTTCAAATAGGTTCCTTTATAAAAGTGCACAATCATAGATTCCCTTGAAGAATTAATTATGTAACATTTTAACTTTGAATTAGAATGAAATTGTGTCAATCATGTTTTAAGGTTATAATAAAGCTCTAGAAATTTTATTATGAATTTAGGATTATTATTTTGGACACTTCATTCATAATTTAACAAGTTGTATTATTTACTTAGTAATTTATCATGAAGTAACCATTTATTGGAAGTTGATGATATTAAATCAGAGGATCTTTAATAATGTTATAAAGCTCTGTGAATTTTTATGGAATTGTTGGAAGTGTATTTATAGGGGTTGCTTCACTAAGTTTTGTTTCCTATGAAAACTTAATTGAATTTATTTTGGTGTCTAGTAAGCCAGGAAAATTATGATTTTTGTACAATGGTTCTTTCTATACATTATTAAGATTCCGTAATTTTCTATAATTTTCTGATGAATAATTTTAGTACTAGACACCAAGCTCTAGTAATTTTCTACCCATGGCCAATCTTTTGGGAAAATTAATTAAATATCAAATTAATTAGGAAAATTATAATTTTCTGGATTTAGGCTAATTATGTCATGATAGAACTTGAAGGACCTTCTATCATGAACATCATATAGTATAGTTTGGTCTGCATAGCGTAAAGCAGCAGAAGTAGTGATAGCCTTTGCATTGTACATAAAGGATGAGATTGATAGTTCATGGGATTTGAAAAAGGAAGTTGGGAAGAGTAGGTAGTGGAGTCGTTAAGCTTAGGCGGTGCTCGGGATTGACGAAATATCATCTTTCCCGTGGAGAGAGAGAAAAGTCAAAACACATTAGGATTAGATCCAGAGTAATTCTAAAGGGATCGGGAATCAGGTAATAACCAATAACAATAAGTGCCTTGCGAAAGGGAATGATGGGCTTCAACTACCATCATAGTTCCTAGTGCCCTTTGAGAACCCTTCACGGGGTATACCGAGGGCAGTCCTAGGCTAACCTAAACTGTAGGCAAACTAACTTGCAAGAGTAACTAGCATAATTAGGGATTCACTTTCACTCACCTTGATGTCTCGGGATGTTAGGTTGGTTCACACAGGCTGTAGGTCCAGAGGTTTTGGTGATGGGCAGGTTGGCCCGACGAGCTTTGGCTCGGTTGTTGATTGTAACGGACGGGATTGTCCGGGGAGCTTTGGCTCGGTTAGTGATACATAAGGTTGCATGTGCATAAGGTATAAGGTGATGGGTCTTCGTTATTGGAGGGTCGATGCACCGACGCCAATACGACGACTCAGCAAGTGTGGTTTAGCACTTTGCCATGTAAGTCCGGTGCGCCAGCCGGCAAGAGTACGCAGGCGCTCCGCTTTGTGCACCAGCGTTGAGACGTACGATAAGTCTGATTGGTAGTGCAATTACCGGTTTAGAGGTGGGCGAGGCCCAACCCACCGCTTCCGTTTGCCACTACGGAGGTATCCTGGGAGGTTCAACTCTAGAAAGGGGGAACTAAAGGTCTGTGTACACAGAGTCGAGTGGGTGAGTTGCACTTGCATGTTCACATCATGGCATAATTGCATGTCATAGCATAATCATTGCATATAACCCTGACACTTATTGTATAAAGTGGTATGAGACGCTTTAAACAATAGGCCCTGCAAAACGACCCCTTGGTTTATAAGTTTGCGCGAGCGTTCTTATAAGTGAAGGTCCTATTTCAGTATATATATATATATATATATATATATATATATATATATATATATATATATATATATATATATATGGTTTGGAAGATATAAGCTCAAGCTTTTTTAAGCCAAAAAAGCTTGAGCCGGATCTCCCATAATACATGTCGGAATTAGACAAATAATATATGCATTTTATATCCAAGAACGAGATCTAAAACTTTCATGTTGAACATTTTTCCAAAATCTGCACGGTTTGACCGGAATCTGACCCGAAAGATTGCTGCCTCGAATTTTGAAATTTATTATTATTATATTCATTTAGAGCCAGCAACCTTTCGAGTGAGATTTCACCCAAATCGTGCAAATTCTGAAAGAATGTTCAACATGAAAGTTTTAGATCTCGTTCTTGGCTACAAAATGCATATATTATTTGTCTAATTCCGATATGTATTGTGGGGGAACCAGCTCAAGCTTTTTTAGGCTTAAAAAAACTTGAGCTTATATATGTTATTCCCATATATATATATATATATATATATATATATATATATATATATATATATATATATTCCTGCTAGGAAACCGACACTCTAACGTATAAATTGGTATGAGACTTTTTATACGCTAGGAGCCTTGCAAAAGATCCCTTGGCTTATGTGCTTTCATATAAGTTAAGGTTATATATTTCTTAGTTTACCTTTTTTATATACTTCCTACCTTTCTTTATCTGTTTATATAGAACTGCTGTCTAGTTTCGCCGTCACCTGCATTTGCTATTCTCCACTATCATGTCCTCTCCTTTCTTCCTCCCCGCTCGGTGCCTAGGAGCCATGGGAGAAGGGGTGGGGGATGATAGAGCTTAGTCTTTTATACTAACGGTTTTCGAACCACATCATTTTAGGGGACCGTGGAGCCCAACATGGAGGAGCATCCCCGAAGGTCGACACGCTTGGAGATGGGGCAGTCTAGTACCAGATTTCAGACAACTGGGACTGCGAGTCCTGATCGTTTTTAGATGATTAGTTTTGCTTCTGCGCTGAGTGATATGTAGTGAGGATATTGATGTACCGGGCACGAGCCCAAGTTTTTCTGTACTTTTATTAAATCTGTGGACACTCCCTTCGTGGAGACTTTTTTACTTTATATGTGATTACTGTGGACTTGCTTCCTTCTTATTATATTGCTACTGTTGTGATCAAATCGGCCGACAGGATCGGCGTTTTGTAGTGATGACCTTCCCGGGCGTGAAGGTGTCACCGCAAAGCGGCGGTTCTGGGCCTAAGACCCCGGGGTTTGAAAAGAAAAAAAAAGGGGTCTTATAATCACTGTCGCAAATGATGATACCACTCCAATCTCTGGCGCGACTAATCTTCGGCTTACTCCCACTCTCTCTATCCTTGGTTCTTCATGTTCCGGGATCCCCCTTCAATCTGCTATCAGTTAGTCATCTTACTCAGGAACTTGACTACTGTATAACATTTTCTCCTTCCTCTTTTGTTGTGCAGGATCTCCGCACGCGGAGTATCATTTGTAAAGGGCGACCGTCGAATAAGATGTATCTCTTAGATGTTCCACCCACCATTCTCTATGATTTCAACAGTGTTGATTGACATCGCTGCCTTGGGTATGCTCCCCTCCCGATTCCCAAGAAGGTTCTTCCCGATGTCTCATTACATGAGTTTACTTGTGAATCATGTATCTATGATAAATATCATCGTACTTCTTTCCCTCCTACATGTACCCGGAGTGATACTCCGTTCTCTTTAATTCATTCTGATGTCTGAGGACCCTATAAAGTCCCTAGTATTTTTGGATATCGATATTTTGTCACATTTATTGATGATTACTCGCGTCTCACTTGGTTATATCTACTTTCATGATCGTGCTGAACTTACATCTGTTTTTGTGTACATTTCTTACTGAGACGCGTACGCAGTTCACCACTACGTTAAAATCATTTGCACTGACAATGCTTGTGAATATATTGGTCGCACCTTCTTAAATTTATGCTCCGAATTTGGAATCATACATCAAACCTCGCGTGCTTATACCCCCCAGAAAAACGGTGTGGCCAAGTGAAAAAATTGTCACCACCTTGATGTCGCCCGGTCACTCATATTTCAAATGCAGGTGCCCACAAAATATTGAAATTTTGTAGTTTCTACTGCATGTCATCTCATCAACCGCATGCCTTCATCAGTACTCGACTTTGCTTCTCCATTTAGTCACTCACACACCTCGTGTCTTTGGATTGTGTATGTTATGTTCACCTTCTTGGTCCGCCTACTAACAAGTTAGCTGCTCGCTCCATAAAATGTATGTTCATTGGCTACTCACGCACTCAGAAAGTTTATGTTTGTTACTCTCCTACCGACGATAAACTCATTTGTTTCGGCTGATGTAACCTTCCTTGAGGAGCAACCATTCCATTACTCTCATTTTATCCCATCTCCACCTTCCACTGCCGCCCGTCCTGCCGTCCCAGGTCACGACTCCATCTCTACAACCTCTTCCCTCACCACTCCCAGTACCTTTATACCTCCTTTACCTCCACCACCTCTCCGTGTCTATACTCGTTGTAAGTCCAAGAATACTTCCCTAAAAAGCTCCCTTTTATCGATGACATCCCGCGACCTGTTGATATAACATCCACCTCTACGACTCATCCCTTGGCGAATTATGTGTCTCTACATTGCCTCTCTCAGTCACTCCATAAATTTGTCGTTTCTCTTTCCTCTATTTTTATTCCTAATTCTGTGCAAGAAACGCTTCAGCACCCGCGGTGGCGGACGACCATGGTTGATGAAATGATTGTCCTTTGGGCTAACCAGACCCGAGATCTGGTTCCTCTTACTCCCAGCCAGTCTTGTGTTAGCTTACACGTGCATTTTTGTTATCAAACATGTTACAGATGTGACTATTGAATGCCTCAAAGCTCGTCTCGTGGCCCGAAATTTCACTCAGCAGCAAGACCTTGATTATGATGAAACTTTCTCCCCGGTTGCCAAGTTGAATACTGTTCGGGTCCTGATCTCCTTGATTGTGCATCGATAGTTGGCCCCTCCATCAGTTGGATATTAAAAACGCTTTTCTCAATGATGATCTCTAGGAAATTATTTATATGCACCAACCTCCCGGATTTGAGACCACGGGGGAGTCTCATGTATGTCATCTCCGAAAGTCTATATATGGTCTCAAATAGTCCCTGTGTGCTTGGTTTGAGAAATTCAACAAGGTTGTTTGCGAAGTTAGTTTTACACAAAGCTCGGTTGACTTCTCCCTCTTAACCCGTCATCAGCCAACATGCACTATGATTCTTCTTATGTATGTTTGTTGGTTCTACCATGGTGATTTGGAAAGTGATCAAGCATGTAGCCTCACTACCATCGCAGTATGATCCTATAGAGTCACACATAAGAGTTCTGGAAAAGTTGGATATGTTTGTTTGACCTTACTCATATGTGATATGAGTGAAGGAACAAGACTATGACGATATGGACATGGTGGAATTTAGTTTCGGGACCTGCATTGTGAATGTGGATCGACCGGTATGAAGTCAGCACGTGATAAAGGGAAATTTGTCGAGTATAAGAAAGGGTTTCGATGAAAGGTCTCGATTCACCGAGTATTGTCTAGGCCCCTCGCCGATTCGTCGATTATCGTCCTGGTCAATCGCGGATTCGTCAAGTATCGACATGGATCCTTCATGATTTGTCGTGTATCGTTATGGTCACTCGCCGATTCGTCGAATATCGGGTTGATACTCGCCGAATTCTATCTCAACGGTTTATTTCTTCTAAGTCCGGTTCAGCGGTTCTTTGTTGGCTTTGGCCGGTTCGGTTCAGAGTATAAATATGATTTTACTATTGAACCGAGCATGCGAATATTCATTCCCGACCTAAATTACGAAGCCGAAGGCGTATCTCCTCATGGCGAAACTATTTCTCATCTGCGACCATCGCCGCTTTTGACGTGGACCGTCGCTTGTCGCTGCCGACTGTTTGTCGTCCCTAGCCACTGCAGGAAAGTGTTTCCAAGGCATCGTCTTTGTTATTACCGCCTCTCCATGAACAACTCCGTGGAGACATTGAGGGCAAGCCTCTTTCTGACCTAGATCTTGTGCGACAATATTCTAGGGTTCTCCGTGCTCGTGTGGATACTCCGTAGAGGCATGGACACTATTCTACGCTCGGAAGTCCGCCCGTTTCCATTCGTTGGAATCAATCGGAGCACCTAGGTTGATTATTGACTCAATCCCGTGAAGGTATTTTTTATTGCAACATTACTTCTTGATTAATGGTCATCGCAAGATCCACAACGTACTTTTGGGTTTTCCTGTTTTCCTCAATTCCGCTATGCACAACTGTTGTGTCGTATAGCAATACCCAACAGTGGTATCAGAGGTAGGTTGTGCGATGATCATTGTTTCAGAAGTGGCTAAATTCATTGCGTGTAGATCTGGAAATTTTAGAAGCATTCTAAATGCCCAGGTCTATTTCTATTTACATCAAGTGTTGATGAATTTTGTGTGGTATCGGTGGTAGTTTTTTCAAAAATTGGTTGGGGGGCCCGCACCCCGCATGGGCTCTACCCCTTGACCCCGCTCGCTGATCGATCAACGAGACCACCGCTAGGGGCACTGCCCCTTGGAACCCCGCAATGAGCGCATGTGATTTCATTGTGATATCTTTATTACTCCTTAACAGTAACCGTCCCTCTAGTTGGTTTGTGAAACCAAGTGAGTTAGATTTTGAATCTCACATAGAGAGACGAGCTTGTCTACTGTGTAAGTGGAGTTAGTGTTGCTTATGTCCAGTGCATGTAAATCTGAAGATTTATAAGTGTTCTAAATGTTAAGATTTAGCCTAGTTCATCAAGTGTTGATGATTTTCTCATGCACATCTGGGATGCACTTGGATTATGTATGTTGTTGAATGTTTGTGGATGTGTATATTGGTTAATTGTTAACCATGATTAAAGAGTTAGTCAAATATCAAAAATCCCTTAAGCAATATTAAGTATTTGGATGCCTTCCAATGGATGACACTCTTCCTTCCTCGATCAATGAAGTGTGGGTTTGCCAAAGCAAAGTGCATTAATCTATCTTGGTAAGGGTTCGGACGGATAATTGTGATATCTCACTGTCGACATCGAGTCAAGCTTAATTGGGTGACCTCAAAGGTTGAGTGCCTAGAGGCATAGGGTTGACATACAACATATGATGGATGCGAATAAAGAGTTATTCACCAGCCATACAGGAGTTGCATAATGATGCAATCGGAAAGCATTGTCCTGCCTAAATAGCTGCATTGTGTGAGAAAAGGCAAAGCTGACTTATAGTGTTAGTGAAATATGGATCTTGTCCAGTAAGAGAGTTACTCGCATGAACTCTTCGAATTGATATCAAGGGTTATCGATTTGATAAAAAATAGTGGGAGTTATTTTGATTAAAGTCCTAATCGAAAGAGAAAATTATATTTTGAAATGTAGTACTAATTTGCTTTACTTGTATCCTTGTAGAATATTCATGGCAAAGACTCACACTCCACCATGTCCCTCGGAGCGATCCTTGAGAAGGAAAAGCTGAGTGGAACAAATTATTTGGACTGGTACAGAAACCTGAGAATTGTTCTCAAGCAAGAGCGCAAACTCTATGTTTTGGAAGAGGTATCCCCTGATGAGTCTGCCGGGAATGCGTCCCTTGCTGATATATATGCTTACAAGAAGTATCTCGACGACTCCTTAGACGTCGAAATGTCTCATGCTTACGACCATGAACTCTGAGCTTCAGAAGCAACATGAGAGCATGGATTGAAGAGGAAATTGACGAGCATCTCAAGAAAATGATTTCAAAGGCAAGCTCATCAAGAGAGATTTGACGTCACTAAGGCGTTGTTCCAGTGCAAGATGGGAGCTCGGGACCTAGTAGGGACTCACGTACTCAAGAATGAATTGGGTATATAGAGAACCTTGAAAGACTAGGGTTCCCTCTAGGCCAAGAGTTGGCCACGGACCTGATCCTGCAATCGTTGTCGGACAGTTATGAGCAGTGTTTTCTTAAACTATAACATGAATGAAATAGATAAGACACTGTCTGAGCTCCTAGGCATGTTGCGAACTGCCAAGATAAATATGAAGAAGGTCAAGCCTGCTAGCCCCATACTGATGGTGCATAAAGGCAAAGTCAAGGCCAAGAGCTTCAAGAAGACGAAGGTTGGACCTAAGTCTGCTTTAGAACCCAAATCTTCTACACTGAAAATGAAATTCTCAGGGAAAGAGGGAAAGTGACACCACTGTGGCAAGACTGGTCATTGGAGGAGGAATTGTCCTTCGTACAATGAGGGTCTGCAACAGAATGAGGGGAGGCACGATGCGGACCCACCTTCGGACACACCCGGGCACGTGCCCGGGTGTGAAAATTTGCGGATTTCACCCGGCAAGAGGAATTTATTATCGCTGCTCTGATTTTGCCCTAGCCGACTGCCCCGATTTTCTCCCGAGTCCTTCGCTGCTGCTCCCGAAGTCCGCTCCCGAATCCATCGCTGCTGCTCCGAAGTCCGCTCCCGATCGTTACTGCTCATCCGCCTCCTCAACCCCAAGGTTCAGGCTTCTTCTTCTTCTTCCAGTTTTTTTTCTGGTGCAAAACATGGGTTCTTACTGCTTTCATTTCTTCCACTTTTTTTCCGATGCAAAACAGGTTCTTACTGCTTCTTCTTCTTCTTCTTCCAGTTTTTTTTCAGTGCAAAACAGGGGTTCTTACTGCTTTCATTTCTTCCACTCTTTTTTTTTCGGTGCAAAACAGGTTCTTACTGCTTTCATTTGATTTTTTGATGCAGGTATTAGCTTTTGAATGATTTTGGTTTATGATTTTTCCAAAGTAATTGTGATATGAAATTTGAGTAAAAGATTCATTATGCCCCTAAACCAAATTGTGATATCAAACTGCAACCAAATTTGATATCAAGCAATTTCAATTTCAAGGTTCATGCAATTTCAATTTCGTCAATTTCAAGGTTATGGTTCAATTTTTCAATTTCAATTTAGCATTTAGCATTAGTAAAATTCTGCCATTAGTATAGTTTAGCATTTAGCAATTAGCATTAGTAAATTTCTGCACTTTTCTTTAAAGTTCTTGTAAAGTTATCACTTTTAGTTAATGAGAAACGATCAACTTCAATGACCCGTAAAACACCTCCATTGCAATGAGTTAACAATTTTAGTTTGTAAATTTCAAGATTTGTTTTTTGTTTTCTTTGGTGTCCTACTTAGGTGTTCGATGAATAAGTTTTTTTCAAAAGTGAGTTCAAATCAAATTTCTCAAGATTCTCAAGCATCAGATTTATATGGTAAAAGGACTCGATCTGAATTTAGCTTAGATGAGTTAATTGCTGATCCAGGATTGAGATAACCTATAATCTCATATGATGTAAACATACAAGACACGATAAGGAGAAAATACTTACAGTATGGTCACCTTGTTCAACCAATTTTAGCAAATTTTCCACAAACTCAAATTGGAAATAAAGCTCCGTCGTTTCAACAAAATCTAGGTTTACCGAGTTTAAAGATTGGCTGGAATACAGTATAGATAAAGATGTTGCATATTGTCTTTATTGTTACATTTTTCCCCAGAAGAGATTGTGATCCTACATTTGTATGTCGTGGTTTCAAGATATTGGAAAGATAGAACGATCTTAGAGAAACATGTCGGAAATCACACAACTACACGTAATAACTTTAAGAAGATGTACATAGCTTTAATGAATCAGAAGCAAGGTATTCAAGTCGCATTTTGCAGGCAGGAAGAGACACAACATGCTCAATATCGCGCTCATTTGTGTACGTCAATAGATTGTATACACTTTCTTTTAAAACAAGAGTTATCTTTTCGCGGGCATGACGAGTCTAAAGAATCCAACAATCGCGACAATTTTCTTAAACTTTTAGAATTTCTTGAATTTCTTGCATTGCATAACAATGAAGTCAAGTTTATCAATTAATATCTCCAAAAATCTAAAAGGAGATAGTTTTTTGCATTGCATCAGAGATAACAAAGACAATTATTCAGGATGTTGGGGATAACTGCTTCAGTATTTTGGTCGACGAATCACGTGATGTGTCCACAAAAGAACAAATGGTCGTGGTTTTACGTTATGTTTCTATAAAAGGTCTTATTATGGAGCGAATTCTTGGGTTTGTTCATGTTGTAGATACCACTGTCTTATCATTAAAGAAAGCTATTGATAATTTGTTTGCAAAACATTGCCTAAGTATCTCTAAATTGTGGGGTCAAGGTTATGATGGTGCTAGCAATATGAGGGGTGAGTTCAAAGGACTAAAAATGTTGATATTGCAGGAGAATAATTGTGTTTTCTACATTCATTATTTTGCTCATCAACTACAACTAATATTAGTAGCTATTGCAGAAGATCATGTTGAAGTTGTAGAGATTTTCACGCTTATTAACCTTGTGTTGAATGTTGTTGGCAGTTCTTGTAAACGACGCGATTGTATAAGAGCATTAGAAGTTGATAGGGTTGCTTTAGAGCTTGGTTGCGGGGAGTTGGAAAGTGGTCGGGGCAAATCAACCACTTGAATTAAAAAGAGCATGTGACATACGGTGGAGTTCACATTATGGCACAATATTAAATTTTATTCATGTTCCATCTATTGTTGAAGGTTGAAATTATTAAAGTTGATGGTGTAGATGGAAATTAAAGAGGAATGACCAATACTTTACTTAAAAGTCTCTTGACTTTTAATTTTATTTTTCTCTTGCACTTAATGAAGAGTATTTTATCCAAGTCACACGAGTTATCACAAGCTTTACAGAAGAAGGATTAAAACATTGTTAATGCAATGAAGTTTGTAAAATTTACAAAGCAGTTACTGTTTAATTTCAGAAATAATGATCTTGAATGGAACTCCTTCATGACTGAAGTATCAAAATTTTGCACAAAACAACATATATGTTGAAGCCAAAAATGACCGAGGCCAAAGTTGGCTTCTGTGGAGTTCGGGGTCCCCAAAAAAGGGGTGACCTCACACCTACTATACTCGGAGGAACGTTATGGACCGAAGACTTAGGAAGCTATGAACCGACCCTTGGCTCTAGCGCGGAGGTCCCACCTCACACCCAGAAGACCTTTGAGGTCTCCCCCTCCCTAGCCAATGCTTGAGCTAGGTCCTTGGAGAAAAGCCAAAGAGAAAATAGTGGCTAAGGAAAGAATGCAAAGATCCTCTCCAAGGCAAGCCTAAGGGGGTCTATTTATAGTTTTTCCAAGTCATTGGGGTAAAATGACCAAAATGACCCTTAGGGGCAAATAATGCCTCCAGCCAATAGGAAAACCTCCACATCCGGGGCAAAAAGGGGAAAAACCACCTCGGGGGAGCGCCGCCGGTAATCGCCCGGCCTGACCGCGAGACCGCGAGGCAGGGGCGAGAACCCGGCCTCAGGCCGGTCTCGCCTCACCTGCTCTCGCCTAACCGCGAGGCAGGGGCGAGAACCCGGCCCCAGGCCGGTCTCGCCTCACCTGCTCTCGCCTAACCGCGAGGCAGGGGCGAGAACCCGGCCCCAGGCCGGTCTCGCCTCACCTGCTCTCGCCCAACCGCGAGACAGGGGCGAGAACCCGGCCCCAGGCCGGTCTCGCCTCACCTGCTCTCGCCTAACCGCGAGGCAGGGGCGTGAACCCAGCCCCAGGCCGGTCTCGCCTCACCTGCTCTCGCCCAACCGCGAAGCAGGGGCGTGAACCCGGCCCCAGGCCGGTCTCGCCTCACCTGCCCTCGCCCAACCGCGAGGCAGGGGCGTGAACCCAGCCCCAGGCCGGTCTCGCCTCACCTGCCCTCGCCTAGCCGCGAGGCAGGGGCGTGAACCCGGCCCCAGGCCGGTCTCGCCTCACCTGCCCTCTCCTAGCCGCGAGGCAGGGGCGTGAACCCGGCCCCAGGCCGGTATCGCCTCACCTGCCCTCTCCTAGCCGCAAGGCAGGGGCGTGAACCCGGCCCCAGGCCGGTCTCGCCTCACTTGCCCTCGCCTAGCCGCGACGGACGGGTGTCTGCCTACTCGCCGCACCCGCCCCTCAAAGGAGCTCTAAAGCTCAAAACTTACTAGCATGCCTTAAGCCTTGCTCGGGGTCCTCGCCTCGCGAATACGGGGTTGTACACAATCCCCGCTCTTTTCGAGGTTGTCTAAGCTCGAAAAGAAACATCCAACCCAACATATTCGCTGAGTGTAGCTTGCTCTCGCGGGTGGATCTAACCTCCTGGGGGGGTCAACCTGCCATGCCAGCGGATGAGAGTCTGGGTGGCGAGACCCCCTCAGGGTAAAAACACTTAACCTCCTGGGGGGGTCAACCTGCCATGCCAGCTGTGAGAGCCTGGGTGGCGAGACCCCCTCAGGGTAAAAACACTTAACTTCCTGGGGGGGGTCAACCTGCCATGCCAGCTGTGAGAGCCTGGGTGGCGAGACCCCCTCCGGGTAAAAACCTTAACCTCCTGGGGGGGTCAACCTGCCAGAGCTGTAGAGCCTGGGTGGCGAGACCCCCTCCGGGTAAAAACACTTAACCTCCTGAGAGGGTCAACCTGCCATGCCAGCTGTGAGAGCCTGGGTACCAGGCGAGACCCCCTTAGGGTAAAAATGCTTAACCTCCTGGGGGGGATCAACCTGCCATGCCAGCTGAGAGGCCTGGGTGGCGAGACCCCCTCAGGCGTAAATGATCTAACCTCCTGGGGGGGTACCTGCCAGCCAGCGAGAGGCCTGGGTGGCGAGACCCCCTCAGGGTAAAAGAGATCTAACCTCCTGGGGGGGTAACCTGCCAGCCAGCTGATGAGAGCCTGGGTGGCGAGACCCCCTCAGGGTAAAAGAGATCTAACCTCCTGGGGGGGTAACCTGTCAGCCAGCTGATAAGAGCCTGGTGGCGAGACCCCCTCAGGGTAAAAGAGATCTAACCTCCTGGGGGGGTCAACCTGCCATGTCAGCTGATGAGAGCCTGGGTGGCGAGACCCCCTCAGGCGTAAAAGGATCTAACCTCCTGGGGGGGTACACACCTGCCATGCCAGCTGATGAGAGCCTGGGTTGGCGAGACTTGTCACCTCCTAGGGGGGTCAGCTCCAGGAAAGCCTGGGTGGCAACCCCCTCATAAAAAGGATCTAACCTCCTGGGGGGGTCAACCTGTATGCCAGCTGAGAGAGCCTGGTGGCGAGACCCCCTCAGGGTAAAAGGATCTAACCTCCTGGAGGGGGTCGAACCTGCCATCACTGATGGAGCCTGGGTGGCGAGACCCCCTACGGGTAAAAAGACAACCTCAGAGAGATCCTGCCAGCTAGTGAGAGCCAGCGGAATCATCTCGGATGGACTTGGGCTTCCAGAGAGATCCTGGGTGGGACGAGACCACGGAGCTAAGGACGGGCTTCCACGGAAAACCGGCCTTGTCAGCTGGGCTACCATAAGAGCTAAGGACTTGGGCTTCCACGAGAGATCACCGGCCTTGTCAGAGTGGGAGCCTGACAGCGGAATCAACGGAGCTAGACTTAGGCTTCCAGAGAGATCCCGGCCTGTCAGCAGTGAGAGCGACAGGAATCCATCTTAGAGCTAAGGGACTAGGCTTCCACGAGAGATTACCAACCGGACCTTGTCAGCTAGTGAGGGAGCCTGACAGCGGGAATCATCATCGGAGCTAGAGGGACTTAGGCCTTCCACGAGAGATCAACCTGGCCCTTGTCAGCTAGTGGGAGCCTGACAGCGGAATCATCATCGGAGCTATAGGGACTTAACCTCCACGAGAGATCAACCTGGCCCTTGCCAGCTAGTGGGAGCCTGGTCAGCGGAACCATCATCGGAGCTAGAGGGACTAGGCTACCACGAGAGGTACCAACCGGACCTGCCAGCTAGAGGGAGCCTGGCAGCGGGACCATCTCGGAGCTAAGGGACTAGGCTACCACGAGAGGTACCACCGGACCTGCCAGCTAGAGGGAGCCTGTCAGCGGGACCCTCATCGGAGCTAGAGGGACTTAGCCTCTACGAGAAGTCAACCTGCCCTGCCAGCTAGTGGGATCCTGGTCAGCGGAACCATCATCGGAGCTAGAGGTACTTAGCCTTCCACGAGAGGTCAACCTGCCCTTGTCAGCTAGTGGGAGCCTGGTCAGCGGAACCATCATCGGAGCTAGGGGGACTTAGGCCTTCCACGAGAGGTCAACCTTCCCTGCCAGCTAGTGGGAGCCTGGTCAGCGGAATCATCATCGGAGCTATAGGGACTTGGGCCTTCCACGAGAGATCAACCTGGCCCTGCCAGCTAGTGGGAGCCTGGTCAGCGGAATCATCATCGGAGCTAGAGGGACTTGGGCCTTCCACGAGAGATCAACCTGGCCCTTGTCAGCTAGTGGGAGCCTGACAGCGGAATCATCTCGGAGCTAGAGGTACTTGGGCCTTCCACGAGAGATCAACCTGCCCTTGTCAGCTAGTGGGAGCCTGGTCAGCGGAACCATCATCAGGAGCTAGAGGTACTTGGGCCTTCCACGAGAGATCAACCTGGCCCTTGTCAGCTAGTGGGAGCCTGGTCAGCGGAATCATCTCGGAGCTAGAGGGACTTGGGCCTTCCACGAGAGATCAACCTGCCCTGCCAGCTAGTGGGAGCCTGGTCAGCGGAACCATCTCGGAGCTAGAGGGACTTAGCCTCCACTAGAGGTCAACCTGCCCTGCCAGCTAGTGGGAGCCTGGTCAGCGGAACCATCTCGGAGCTAGAGGTACTTAGGCCTTCCACGAGAGATCAACCTGGCCCTTGTCAGCTAGTGGGAGCCTGACAGCGGAATCATCATCGGAGCTAGAGGTACTTAGCCTCCTCGAGAGGTCAACCTTCCCTGTCAGCTAGTGGGAGCCTGGTCAGCAGGAACCATCTCAGAGCTAGAGAGACTTAGCCTCCACGAGAGGTCAACCTGCCCTGCCAGCTAGTGGGAGCCTGGTCAGTGGAACCATCTCAGAGCTAGAGGGACTTAGCCTCCACGAGAGGTCAACCTGCCCTGCCAGCTAGTGGGAGCCTGGTCAGCGGAACCATCTCGGAGCTAGAGCATGGATCACAAAGTGTCTTCCGGCGGTACTTTTCATCAATCGTAGTTACTACAAGATAAGAAAGGTTCACCAGACTCATTGCACAAAAGATGATCCACCTCAAGCTACCTCTGGAGGACCCGGGCACGATCTTTCCTCACCGTGAGTCGCTCATTATGTTGATCCCTCCCAGGGTGCCCAACATCAACCCTATCCTCGCATATCTCTCCCCTGCCTCGCCTCTCGGGGTTTGGACTTGTTCAATACGTGCTGCCGATCTTGCGGTTGTTGAGGCTGTGGTGTCAGGACCTCTTGTCCTCCCTCAGCCTCCAGGAACTCGGGACAGGTAGCAGCGTGTTGCATGACCCTCCGACTGGTGGAACTCACAATACAGTAGGGCCCTATCTCCCCTACCTCGGCGGGCTGGGCGATCTCTTCGGTTACCTCCCACACGGTTCCTCCTCTCGCCGATTCGACCAATAACCATAGGCTTGCTGCGGGTGGGGGTAGGAGCTGCCTAGGTGCTTGCCTCTGGAAGTTAAACCTGCCCTTGGCCCCCGTTGGAAGTTCTCTCCACCTGGGACTAGAGCTCTTCCTAGACCTTGAGGCCGGTCTTCCCTGCTGCCTCCAGCCTAGCTTCCGGACCCTCCTGTCCTTGGAACCCCTGGGCTCTCTGCTCCTCTCTCCGCCTTCTCCCTTCATGATGCCTTGAGCCACCCTGCTCTCTTCGACTCCACCTCTGTCAACCTGCCAACTTCTTCACGAAGGCCGGGTTGGCTGCCTCCATGGCTATCTCCTCCGCCGCCCGTTTCCATCAGCTCCTCGAAAGAAAGGGGGGTCCTTCCGAGTCAAGCTCATCTTGAAGAACCCTTCGCGCAACCCCACCGTGAACGCCATCTGGAGGGCATACCCTGGCACCTCTTGGATGTCAAGGACCTCCTCCTGGAACCTGTCAACATAGTGGGCCAGCGACTTCCTCGGCCCTTTGCTTTATCAAGGAAGAGGGACTCAGGGACCCTTTCTTCCTCTTCTTGGAGGTGGAGAAGCGAAGCTGAAAGCTCCGGCTCAAGTCTTCGAACCCGAAGATGGACCTTGGAGGGAGTTGATGGAAACCAGTCTCCTTGCCTTCTCCTTCAACGATGATCGCAAACAGAGGCGACACTTGAAGGCATCCGTCATTGGCCTGATGGAGACGGCATCCTCGAACCACTTGACAAGGTGCTTAGACGGGGTCATCCTTCCCGGTATAGTAAACCATGTCTTGGCTCAAGTTCCCTGAACCCCTCAGGGAACGGGAGCTGAGATGATCAACTCACTGAAGGGTGACCCCCTGAAGGAGAGCTCTCGCCACCTCCACTCGCGCGACCTGACTCGCCTAAGGGGCGGTTAGCTCTCGACCGGGCTGGGGAACAGCTCCCGGACCTGGGAGGTCTCGCTCGAACCCCCTTCTACCATCCTCTCCTTCCCAGGTCGCCTCCTGTCTGGGGCACACTTACCTTCTCCCCCTGCTGGGGTGATCTCGCTTAGATCCCTGACCCCTAGGAGGTCAGACTCATCGAGAGGGGGTCCTCGGAGCTAGCCGGTCCCTTGGGGGGTTGGGGGCTGGAGCTGCCAGCCCCGAGGAGCCAAACTTCCGCAGCATCTCCATGATGCCTTGAGATGGATGCTATGAACTCCTCCCTTCCCACGAAGGGTCCTGAGTTTGGGAGACCACTCGCCGAGATCATCACCACCTCCCTGATCTCCAGGCCATGACACTCATCCCGAGATCTTTCTGTGCTGGTCACTCTCCATGCTCACCGCACCAAAAGTGTTGAAGTCCAAAAATGACCGAGGCCAAAGTTGGCTTCTGTGGAGCTCGACCCTCGGGGTCCCCAAAAAAGGGGTGACCTCACACCTACTATACTCGGAAGGAACGTTATCACGGACCGAAGACTTAGGAAGCTATGAACCAACCCTTGGCTCTAGCGCGGAGGTCCCACCTCACACCCAGAAGACCTTCCCCTCCCTAGCCAATGCTTGAGCTAGGTGCCTTGGAGGAAAGCCAAAGAGAAGCTAAGGAAAGAAAAAGATCCTCTCCAAGGCACCCCTAAGGGTCTATTTATAGTTTTTCCAAGTCTTGGGGGTAAAATGACCAAAATGCCCCTGGGGCAAAAATGCCTCCAGCCAATAGAAAACCTCCACACGGGGGGCAAAGAGGGGAAAAACCACCTCGAGGGCACAACGGTAAAAACAGGTCCGGTCTGGCGCCCGGAGGGCCCTGACCGCGAGAGGTACCAGCGAGGCAGGGGCGAGAACCCGGCCCTAGGCGAGTCTCGCCTCACCTGCTCTCGCCTAACCGCGAGGCAGGTACCAGGCGAGAGGTACCAGGCGAGAGGTACCAGGCAGAGGTACCAGGAGAGAGGTCTCGCCTCACCAGGAGAGAGGTACCAGGAGAGAGGTAGCTCTCGCCTAACCAGGCGAGGCAGGTACTAGGCGAGATGTACCCGGAGAGAGGTACCAGGAGAGAGGTACCAGGCCAGGAGAGAGGTACTCAGCCTCACCTGCTCTCGAGAGAGGTACCAGGCAGAGGTACCAGGCGAGGCAGGTACCAGGCGAGAGGTACCAGGCGAGAGGTACCAGGAGAGAGGTACCAGGAGAGAGGTACCAGGAGAGAGGGTCTCGCCTGACGAGAGGGACCTGCTCTCGCCTAACCGCGAGGCATACGGGGCGTGTAACAAGATAGTTTCTTGCATTGCATAAGAGATAACAAAGACAATTATTCAGGACGTTGGGGATAGCTCGCTTCACCTGCTATTTTGGTTGACGAATCACGTGATATGTCCACAAAAGAACAAATGACCTTGGTTTTACGTTATGTTTCTATAAAAGGTCTTATTATGGAGCGAATTCTTGGGTTTGTTCATGTTGTAGATACCACTGGCCTTATCATTAAAGAAAGCTATTGATAATTTGTCTCGCAAAACATCACCTGCCCTCGCCCAAGTATTTCTAAATTGCGGGGTCAAGGTTATGATGGTGCTAGCAATATGAGGGGTGAGTTCAAAGGACTGAACCCAATGTTGATATTGCCCCAGGCCGAATAATTGTATTTTCTACATTCATTATTTTGCCTCATCAACTGCAACTAATATTAGTAGCTATTGCAGAAGATCATGTTGAAGTTGTAGAGATTTTCACGCTTATTAACCTTGTGTTGAATGTTATTGGCGGTTCTTGTAAACTACGCGATTGTATAAGAGCCCCATTAGAAGTTGATAGGGTTGCTTTAGAGCTCACCTGCCCTCTCCTGCCGGGAGTTGGAAAGTGGTCGAGGGGCAAATGAACCACTTGAATTATAAAGAGCATGTGACACCAGGCCGGTGGAGTCGCCTCACCTTATGGCACAATATTAAATTTTATTCGGATGTTCTCATCTATTGTTGAGCCGCTTGAAATTATTAAAGTTGATGGTGTAGATGGAAATCAAAGAGGAATGAACCCGGCCCTTTACTTAAAAGGCCGGTCTCTTGCCTCACTTTTAATTTTATTTTTCTGCCCTCGCCTGCCGCGACTTAATGAAGACGGGTATTTGCCTACTCCAAGTCACACCGAGTTATCACAAGCTTTACAGAAGAAGGATTAAGACATTGTTAAAGCAATGAAGTTTGTAAAACTTACAAAGCAGTTACTGCCTTAAGCCTTGCTCAGAAATGATGATCTTGAATGGAACTCCTCGCCTCATGATTGAAGTATCGAAAATACGGGGTTGCACAAAACAACATATAGAGGTTCCTAATATGAATGAAAATATATTCAAGCAGGGAGATCAAGACGCAATGAGAGAGAGGTTACAAATTATCATCATTTTCGTGTTGAAATCTACAATACAGTGCTAGATTGGACTTTGAACGAGTTAAATGATCGTTTTATTGAAGTGAACACTGAACTAACTTTCATGTGTTTTTGTCTTGATTTTAGTGATCGATTTGCCTCATTTGATAAACAAAAGTTAGTTCATCTCGCAGAATTGTACTCATCCGATTTCTCATAAATAGAATTGCAACTACTTAAAGGACAACTTGATATGTATATTATTGACATGCGCTCTTTACCAACCGACACGTTCTCTCAAAGTAAAGGAATTGGTGCCCTTTTAAAACTATTGGTGGAAGTTGAAAAAACAAGATCACTATCAGTTGGTTTTCAGGTTTTTAAAGTTGGCATGTCTTCTACCCGTTTCAACGGCTACAGTTGAAAGAATGTTCTCTGCAATGAAGATTATAAAAAATCGTTTAAGAAACAGAATGAGAGACAAATGGATGAATGACTGCATGATCGTTTATATGGAGAAGGATGTTGCTGACACTATTACTAATGATACTATTATAATAAAATTTCAAAATATGTGTCCACGAAAAGTGGTCTGTTGAACGGTATGTCATGTGTTTTTTTGTTTAAAACTTTTTAGTAATTGCAATATTAGTTTAATTTTATTTAAGCATTGCATTTAATTATTAATTTTGAAATTGTGCCCGGGTTAAAAAAAATTTCTAGTTCCGCCCCTGAGGGGAGGTATGAATTCCGCTTCAAGAACTGAGAAGGAGAAGAATGTTGAGTAAAAGAGAGGTGAACCTGCGTGTTGGCAATGGAGCAAGAGTTGTGCTGTCGCCGTGAGGATTTATCGTCTTTCTTTGCCTAGTGGGCTTGTTTTGGAACGTGATAACTGTTATTATATTCCTACAATAACTAGAAACATTATTTCTATTTCATGTTTAGACATGATTGAATTTTCTTTTATTATTAAGAATATTTGTTGTTCTATATTTAAGAATGATGTTTGTTATGTTATAGCCCAAATGTTTAATGGTCTGTATGTTTTGAACTTAGACCATCCGATCTATAATATAGAAAATACTAAAAGACTAAGAACGAATGAATCGAACCCTACGTACCTTTGGCATTGTCGTTTGAGCCATATAAATGAGAAACATATATTCAAGCTCCATAAAGATGGGCTACTAGACTTATTTGATTATGAATCATTTGAGAGATGCAAATCTTGTTTGTTAGGCAAGATAACTAAGGTCCCTTTCACTGACTTCAATGAGAGGGCTGATGATCTCTTGGGTATAGTACATAGTGATGTATGTGGACTCATGAGTTCTATGGCTAGAGGTGAGTACTTCTATTTTGTTACATTTACTGATGATTTCAGTCGATACGGATATGTGTATCTTATTGAAATGCAAATCTGAAACCTTTGAAAAGTTCAAAGTGTTTAAAAATGAAGTAGAGAACCAATTGGGTAAGAAGGTTAAAGCGCTCTTGATTTGATCGAGGTGGTGGATACCTAATTCATGAGTTTCGTGATCATCTGAAAGAGTGTGGTATTGTATCACAACTCACTCCACCTAGAACACCACAGCATAATGGTGTGTTTGAGGGGAGGAATCGTACTTTGTTAGACATGGTGCGATTGATGATGAGTCATGCAGATCTGCATGTTTCCTTTTGGGGTTTTGCTCTAAAAACTGCTGCTTTAACACTAAATCATGCTCCAACGAAAGCAGTTCTAAAGACACCATATGAGATATGGACTGGGAAGCGCCCCAGTATGTCGTTCATCAAGGTTTGGGGCTGTGAGACATACATGCGACGTCCAATGCCTGACAAGCTGGAACCCAAGTCAGATAAGTGTTATCTTACGGGGTATCCTAAGGAAACTAAAGGATACTATTTCTACCTACCGTCTGAGGGCAAAGTGTTTGTCGCGAGGACTGGTGTCTTTCTTGAAAAAGAGTTCTTAAGTAGAAAGACTACTAAGGTAGAACTTGAAGAAGTTCAAGAACCGCAAACAGTGAATGAACCAAAATTAGAACCTGAGCTAGGACTACAAGTTGTTGTAGCTGGAGAACCTGCTCAAGAAACACAAGTTCCACGTAGATCTGGTAGACCAAGGTTTGAGCCTGAGAGATATGGATTTCTCATGTCTCAAATAGGTAATGTGTTGCTTATGGATCATGATGATGAGCCAACAACCTACCAAGAGGCTATGAGTGGACCGAACTCCATAGAAGTGGCTTGAGGCCATGAAATCTGAGATGGACTCCATGTATGAAAACCAAGTATGGACTTTGGTGGAACCACCTAAAGGGGTAAGACCCATAGGGTGCAAATGGGTCTTCAAGAAGAAGACTGACATGGATGGGAATGTACAGACATTCAAAGGGCGACTTGTGGCTAAAGGTTTCAAGTAAATTCATAGTATTGACTATATGATGAAACTTTTTCTCCTATTGCTATGGTTCAGTCCATCAGAATTCTGTTTGTTATTGCTACTGTGTATCATGGGTACGAGATCTGACAGATGGATGTCAAAACGGCTTTCCTTAATGAGAACCTCCTTAAGGAAGTGTATATGAAACAACCCGAGGGTTTTGTATCTCCAGGTGATGCCACAAAAATATGCAAGCTGCAGAAATCCATTTATGGATTAAAACAGGCTTCTCGAAGTTGGAATCTTCGTTTTGATGAAAAGATCAAAGAGTTTGGTTTTATCAAGAACGAGGATGAACCTGTGTGTTTACAAACGGATTAGTGGAAGCATAGTTGTCTTCTTGATATTGTATGTGGATGACATACTGCTGATCAGGAATGACAAACCGACCCTACCTGTTGTTAAGAACAACCTAGAGAACTGCTTTTTATTGAAATACTTTGGTGAAGCGACTTATATACTTGGTATTAAGATCTATAGAGATAGATCGAAGAAGTTGCTGGATTTGACCCAAAGTACGTACATTAACAAGGTGTTGAAACGGTTCGACATGCTTGAGTCCAAGAAAGGATTCTTACCCATGTCTCATGGTGTGAGTCTCTTTAAGGACCAATGTCCTAAGTCTTGTGAAGATAAGGATCGCATGAAATTGATTCCATATGCTTCGGCAATTGGGTCAATCATGTATGCAATTATATGTACTAGACCTGATGTGTCTTATGCTTTGAGCATGACTAACAGGTACCAGTCTGATCCTAGTGAAAGTCACTGGATTGCCGCCAAGAATATCCTGAAGTACTTGCGAAGGACTAAGGATACGTTCTTGGTATTCGGCGGAGAAGAAGAGCTCATTGTAAAAGATTACACTGATGCTAGCTTCCAAACTGATAGGGACGATTCAAAGTCTCAGTCAGGGTTTGTGTTTTGCCTAAATGGAGGAGGTGTTAGCTGGAAGAGTTCCAAGCAGGAGACAGTCGCTGATTCTATAACTGAGGCTGAGTATATTTCCGCTGCAAATGCAACGAAGGAGGCTGTATGGATTAAGAAATTCATCGGCGAGTTAGATGTAGTTCCTAGCATTGTTTGTCCCGTAGATCTCTACTATGACAACAACGGTGCAATTGCACTTGCTTCGGAACATAGATCTCATCAACGCTCCAAGCAAATACTTCGACGGTTACATCTAATTCGAGAGATTGTCGATCGAGGAGATGTGAACATATATAGAGTGCCGACTGAGGAGAACATTGTGAATCCACTAACAAAGCCTCTCACATAGAGAAAGCATGATGGTCATGTTAAATCAATGGGTATACGAATACCTGAATGATCAACTCTAGTTTGAGTCTTGTGGATTGTATATTGTTGGCTGTAATATTTCATTTGATGAATAAAAGTACTATAAACATTTCATTTATATATTTTAGCAAGTTCTTTTATTGTGTAATTATTTCTATTGTGATAGAGTAGTTAACTATATAAATGCCCTTAGAGTGTTTGCTTCCATAGGTCAAGTAATGACTTGAAGTGAGAACCTATGATATTAGAAGCTTCATTCTTAAAGGTCCCTAGTCGTTGTATCATCTTAGAAGCTAAGAGCGATGATGATACCTTTAAGACTAACATGTGCGTTGACTGATGACCCGTCCTCACAGGTCATGATATTGTGATATCAAGTCATCACATGGGTACTCGTTATGAACAAGTTGTACTGGACAGACCCACCATGATAATACTTTGTAGATTGTTATATGAACGTTTCATAAGTATGACTCAAGTGACAATGGTGTTTGTGGTTCTTTGATCTGAAGTCACAACACTCACTGAGTGAGGAAGAGCGTGCTTTGATGCTATCAAAAGTCCAGTCTTGAGAAAGTTGGATGATAAAGATGGTTATTGGGTACGTTAAGAATCATTTGGGTGTTTGCGTGTGAGCATATATGAGATTTGTCCTCCTATATGTCAGGAGTTGCATCCATGGGCCCCTTGATGGAATGAGACTGAGAAATGCATGACCATGCTTGGTTGAGTCAATATATGATATTGGACTCACCAATTTCTGGAAGTCCATTCTAGATCAAGAAAACTAGGATTGAACAATTATGAGGGTGACACGATTTGTACCTCTAGTTCCATCCGGATGTAAGGGACGAAGGGACATGACAACACTAATACATTGGTCACAATGGATTTCAAGTTTTAAACTCTTATTGCTTGGGGAGCAATGATGCATTGCTAGATGCCGCTCATTATTTGTGAAGCTTTTGTTTGATACTTTCAAGATCAAGTGGGAGACTGTTGGTTCTACCATGGTGATTTGGAAGTGATCAAGCATGTAGCCTCACTGCCAACGCAGTATGAGCCTATAGGGTCGCACATAAGAGTTCTGGAAAAGTTGGATAGGTTTGTGTTGGCCTTGCTCATATGTGATATGAGTGAAGGACCCAAACCTATGACGATCTGGACATGGTGGAATTTCATTTCGGGACCTGCATTGTGAATGTGGATCGACCGGTATGAAGTCGGCACGTGCTAAAGGGAAATTCGTATCGAGTATAGGTAAGGGGTTTTGACGAAAGGTCTCGATTCGTCGAGTATCACCGAGGCCCCTCGCCGATTCGTCGAGTATCGTCCTGGTCAATCGCCGATTCGTCGAGTATCGACATGGCTCCTTCACGATTCATCGTGTATCGTTATGGTCACTCGCCGATTCGTCGAATATCAGGTTGATACTCGCCGAATTCTGTCTCAACGGTTTATTTCTTCTAAGTCCGGTTCGGTGGTTCTTTGTTGGCTTTGGACGGTTCGGTTCAGGGTATAAATATGATTTTACTGTTGAACCGAGCATGTGACTATTCATTCCCGACCTAAATCGCGAAGCCGACGACGTATCTCCTCGTGACGTAACTGTTCCGCATCCGCGCCTGTCGCCGCTGTTGCCGCCGACCTCCGCTTGTCGCCGCCGACTGTTCGTCGTCCTTAACTGCCGCAGGAAAGTGTTTCCAAGGCATCGTCTTCGCCGTTTCCGCCTCTCCTTGAACGGATCTAGCACTATGTGGAGATGTTGAGGGCAAGCCTCTTTCCGACCTAGATCTTGTGCGACAAGAGTTTAGGGTTCTCCGTGCTCGTGTGGATACCCGTAGAGGCGTGGACACTATTCTACGCTCGGAACTCCGGTCCGTTGCCGTTTGTTGGAATCAATCGGAGCACCTAGGTTGAGTATTGACTCAATCCCGTGAAGGTATTTTTTTATTGCAACATTACTTCTTGATTAATGGTCATCGCAAGATCCACAACGTACTTTTGGGTTTTCCTTGTTTCCTCATTCCGCTGCCCACAACTGTTGTGTCGTATAGCAAAACCCAACAATGTTGATGATATCCTAATTACTGGCAATGACTCTACAAGGATACAATAAATAAAACAACATTTGAACTCAGCATTTCAGACGAAAGACCTGAAAAATCTTCGATACTTCCTTGGGCTTGAGGTCGCAAGACGACCTGATAGTTTCGTCTTATCCCAATGGAAATACTGTATTGACCACCTCCTTCAAGTTGCTGGCTACTCAGGGTGCAAACCTGTATACACTCCTATGGATGTAAATCACAAGCTTTCTACACATGGTTCTGATTCCGACCAACTGCTTACAAATCCAGAATACTATCGACGCTTGATGGAGAAGCTAATTTATCTTATGGTTTACTCGACCTGACATCTCATTTGTTGTGGGGGTTGTGAGTCGTTTTATGCATGCTCCTCAGACATCTCATCTCCAAGTTGTTGAGCGCATTCTCAGATATCTAAAGACTGCTCCGGGACAAGGACTAGTTTACAAACCATCTACCTCTCTATCACTCGTTGCGTATTCTGATGCTGACTACGCAGGTTCTCTTGATGATAGGCATTTCACAACTGGTTTTTGTACATGCTTCGGTGGACACCTTATTACTTGGCGTATCAAGAATCAGACCGTTGTTGCTCGCTTGTGTGCTGAGGCCGAGTACCGGGCAATGATTGCTGTTGTATCTGAGTTAACCTGGCTTGAAAGTCTTCTTAATGATTTGAGACTCAAACTCTCATCTCCAGCGAGCTTATTTTGTGGCAGTCAAGCATCGATATATATTGCCAAGAATCCCGTCTTCCATGAACGAACAAAGCATATTGAAGTTGACTGTCACTTCATTTGAGAAAAAGTTCAATCAAAAAAGATAGAATTGGAGCATGTTCCTACTACATGGACAAATGGCTGACATCCTGACTAAAGCTCCTCTCTCGCCCGTTATACTATCAGTTCTTATCCAAGCTTGATGTCTACGACTTGTACACTATAGCTTGCAGGGGAGTATTAGAAAACAATGTTGTAAAGGTCCCTTTAGTGGCTCATTATAGACTTTCTTCTTCTTCATGTAATAGTCTCACATCTTGAAAAAGAGATTTCTCTCTCTCTCTCTCTCTCTCTCTCTCTCTCTCTCTCTCCTATATATTTGTACTCATACACATACTTGTAATTTGGTATTCAAGAAGTATATACAAGATTTCACCACTCTTCTACAATAAGCATTATACTGTCTTACTAGGATCATTCGCTACATATAGGAAACCAAATTCAAATCCCTGTCCTTCTTGGGCTCACAACTTGAGCTTTTGTGTCTGATATCTTGCTCTCCAATTCTGATGTGTTTTGGTTCATCCCAACTCATACTAAGTTGAACCGCACAATTTTATCATTTTTCATAAATTGGCTACAAGCAATTCTCGGGAGATCACCCATTCTAGGAGTACACATAATAGAGTTTCCAACACAACTCAACTACTTGCTCCAAAAAGGTGCTTTGCATATTTTTTGGGAAAATTTTTGATGGCTTATCTTCTTGATTTTAACGTGGAACATCAGTTCGTACTTGTCTTTCTCTCTTTCAAACTCATGGTTTATCTTCTTGACTTTATAGGTGTGGGAGAGATCCTGATAACGAAAGGATAAGACATATCGTCTTGCATATGGGTAGCAGCAAGAGGACTCTTATGCCCATATGGTGGGGTGGTGCCTTATGAGGAAGGGCCCAATGAAAAATGGATTGATGACTTGTTCGATCAGCTAGTGGGATCAACTGTCTACTCTAAGCTGGACTTAAAGTTTGGCTATTACCAATTGAGGATTCGGGAATGTGACATTCCAAAACAGCGTTTGGTACGCGCTACGGTCATTATGAGTTCACTGTAATGCCATTTGGGCTAACAAATGCACCATCGGTGTTAATGGACCTAATGCACTGAACATTTCGAGAGTACTTGGATTTATTTGTAATCGTCTTTATTGATGACATTTTAATGTACTCTCAGTCTGAAGAAGATCATGCGAACCATTTGCGGATGGTGTTGCACACCCTGAGAAGACACAAGCTCTATGCCAAGTTCTCAAAGTATGAGTTCTGGCTGTCGTTAGTGGCCTTTCTTGGCCATGTGGTAAGTGGAGAAGGCATTGCGGTGGATCCAACGAAGATAGTTGTGATGCGGGAGTGACCGGTTTTGTCTTCTGTGGCTGAAGTCCGAAGTTTCCTTGGACTTACGGGCTACTACATGCGCTTTGTAGAGAACTTCTCATGAATAGCCTTGCCTCTCACCACACTGACGAGGAAAGATCAGAAGTTCGTTTGAACGCCGGAGTGCGCACGAGCTTTTGAGGAGCTGAAAAGTCGTCTGACTACGACGCCAATCTTGACGTCGCCATGTGGTTCAGATGGCTATGAAATTTATAGTGATGCATCGGGGAGCGGCCTAGGCTGCGTTCTTCTTCAGTTCAGAAAAGTGATCGCTTATGGCTCACGCTAGTTGAAAGTGCATGAGCGGAACTATCCCGTCCATGACTTGGAGTTGGCGGTGGTGATATTTGCACTTAAACTGCGGCGTCATTACTTATATGGCGTGAAAGTTGACATCTTCACAGACCATAAGAGCCTTTAGTATCTTTCTAGATCAGAAGGATCTAAATATGCGACAACGGAGATGGATGGAGTTCCTCGGGGACTACACCTTCCATATACATTATACTCCCGGGAAGGGAAAACGTGGTCGCAGATGCCTTGAGTCGTAGGACTTCGACAAGGGCAAATTGGTTGCAGATGCATGATGAGCGTCTGATCCAGGAGTTGGAAGGCCCTCGAGATTTCTTGTGTTGAAAAGAATGCTACTACAAATGCGTGCCTGAACTGGACGGAGGTACAGTATGACATTGCGGACAGGGTTCGTCGAGCAACGGAACTCGATGAAAGTCTACAACGCTATGCAATGGATGGTTCAAATGCCCACTTCTCCTTGGATGATGGCCTTTTGCGGAAAGATGGTCGTTTGTGCATCCCAGATGTGGGTAAACTTCATAAGGAATTGATGTACGAAGCACATTTTACAAGGTACTCAATTCACCCAGGGAGCACAAAAATGTACAAAGATATGAAGAAGATGTTCTGGTGGCCAGGTTTGAAGAAAGATATAGCCCATTACGTGGCAAAATGTCAAACTTGTGCCTTGGTGAAAGCTGAATGCCAGAAACCTGGAGGGTTCCTGAATTCGTTACCAATCCCGGTATGGAAGTTCGATGACATTTTAATGGATTTCATGCATGGTCTGCCGAGATCTCAGAGCGGAAACGATGCCGTGTGGGTGATCGTTGACTGGTTAACCAAAGTGTCACACTTCATACCTAACAGGAAGGACGATTCAGCAGAAAAATTGGCTAAGCTGTACATGGATAATATCGTACGATTGCACGGCGTGCCCCGTAGCATTGTTAGTGACCGAGATGAGCGTTTTACTTCAGGTGATTGGAGGCTAATCCACCACCTGTTAGGTACCAAGTTAAAGTTTAGTACGGCCTTTCATCCGCAAACGGATGGTCAGACCGAAAGGACCAACAGAACAATTGAGGATATGCTCCGTATGTGCGCTCTGGATTTCAGGAAGAGGTGGGAAGATCACCTCTATATGATTGAGTTCGCCTACAACAATAGTTATCAAGCTAGCACACAAATGGCACCCTTTGAAGCTTTATATGGTAGGAAGTGTCGTACACCGTTAGCTTGGGCGAAAACAGGCGAGTCAAAGCTATATAAGCGTAAGGAGGTCGAAGATGCAAATTCGACCATACGTACTATACGAGAGCGGTTACTGATAGCCCAAGATAGGCAAGCGAAGTACTACAATGCCAAGCACCGAAATGTGGAGTTTGCGGTTGACGAGTGGGTGTACTTAAAGATCAAGCCATTCAAAGGTGTATCCAGGATCCGATGCTTGAAAAAGTTGAGTCCGCGATATCTTGGTCCGTTTGAAGTGGTGGAGCGAGTTGGAGAAGCTGCCTATTGGTTAGCTCTGTCTGCGGAGCTAAGTGGTTTGCACGATGTGTTTCACATATTGGTGCTGCGAAAAGCTGTGAAAGAGCCAGCTCAAGTGGTTGTGGATGATCAAGTACTGGTCGATAGTCGGCTGGCGACGAAAGTTCGGCACATTCGAATCGAGGATACAGTGGTCAAGCAACTGCGGAACAAGACAATCGGGATGGTCAAAGTCCGGTTGGACAACTCTGACCATAAAGAGCTGGCATGGGAGCGTGAGCAAACCATGCATGAGGAATATGCCGAGTTATTTGTATAGTGATGTTGTAACATAGGATTTTGAATGTTATAACAAATAAGTTGCTGTATTTTTCCCTTATAGATGTATAAAAAATTTCGGGACGAAATTTCTGTAAGGAGGGGAGGGTTGTAACACCCTAAATTTGATAGCAGAACTTCTGGTCGTTAACGCCGGGAGACAGTGGGTATTGTCGGGGCAATAACGATATGTCTCATCGCCTGAAAGCGTTGAGTGAGCTCAACGCACTCGACGTCTCGAAGAATTAAGTGAGCTACTAGCTTCGATAACGTCAGGACGACAGTAGGTATCTCTTGGGCGATAGCGGGAAAGCGTTGAGTGAACGCAATGCACTCAACGCCACAAAACATTGAGTAAGCTATCAGAACCGAGACAGTGGATATCACTAGGCGACACTGCCACGTATGGGTGGACATGTGTCAAGTGGCCGGAAAGCGGCCGAAGAGCGGTGGTTGACTGGAGTCAAAGCGGCTATTGACGTTATCGTCCAAGCGAAAATGGATATCTCCAGGCAACAACGTTAATGTTGACTATTCAACTGAAATCGCGGCCTTTGCTCCCTTTTGATGAAATGATCTTGTGGCTGGGATTAATCCCAAGGCTACTTATATAGAGGAGTAGAAGAGTGAGAATTCATTCTCTTCTTCTTACTCTCTCTCCTTCTTTATCCAAGTTCTTGAGGGAAAGAGTTAAAGGTTGGAGCTAAGGGCTGGAGCTGAGCTTGAAAAGCTTGGTGAAGGAGATCCTGTGATCGGAAGCAAGAACTGAGGCTAGATCTGTAACGAGGAAAGCAAGGTGCTTCTCTCTAACATGGACATAAAAGCGGTCATGGCTCTGAAGAAAACTATAAGGGTAACGATCTTCCTTCTTGGACAAGTGAAGTCCTTCTTTTGACATATGCATGGAATCCCCCACCAAAAGGTGGAGAATCGAGGGAATTCCTTTGGGTCGATTCGTGAAATCCCCAGTGAGTCTTGCATATAGATCCGGAAATGTGTAGTACGGAATAAGCATGTTGTGTGAAACCCATCTAGACTAGTTGGTCTGGATTGGTGATGTTTATTTTACGTGTCCGAGAAGACTCCGTGTATAAACGAGTAGTTTACGGGGTCTGCGGGGTTGTACCTGTGAACTGGAAGTAACAGGAAGTACTGGAGTTGCACTCCAGGAAAATACCCATGAAATATCATAGTTTGAATGACTGTTGGATATTGCCGGGAGACAGTGAGTATCGTCAACGACGATAGCTCTTGGTGAGCTATTTGTACTGTAAAAGTCCAGTGTTTCTGGCACTGCAGGTTACTGTAGGGTTTTGGCTGGGTCTGGTACAGAAAGTAAATTCTCTGGTTAATGCCTGGTGACAGTGAGTATCGCTGGCGATAGCTTCCAGATACCCTTTTGATTGTAAAGCCTGTCTCTGGGAGACTGTGAGGCTAATCTGTGAGCTGCGAGCTCCTAAAGGCCAGTGAGCCGAACAGACAAGGGGAAGCCGACTTGCGTCAGATTAGACATTGATTTGACGATTTGAGCAACGGGCAATGGCTGAACTGTATCCGCGTTATGCTTGTCTAACGCGAGTACCTAAGTTATTGACGTTCGTTAGGGTCGCATAATGAGAGTCTTAGGTTGTACGCCGTAAAAACTAAAGTCTCAGGCCGGGGGCCATGGAGACTATGAATGCTCAAAGTAAACCGTTATGTCTGGGACCTCTGAACGGTGGTGGGACCCTGACAACAGGTACACCGAAAAAGTGCCCTGAGTGCACGGAACGTTTGGTCGTCGAGGCATTCGTTTGTAATATATTGAACTGTGCGTGAGTGCACGTTCTTGTGATATATCTGCTTGTGAAAATGCTATGCCTGCAGGGAAGGAATACCACTGCCCCGGTTAAAGGGGTATGATCGTTATAAATTGGTCAGCTGAATGCTGACCGTTGCCTTGTTTTGCCATCCTCGTTGTGGATTGTCCCTGTGCAGGTGCTGGAGAGCCGAGCGGGAAATTGCGGACTGAAACCCTTGCTGCTGCTGGCCCTCGAAGGCCGAGTGAAGAAATTTTACTATTTTTATGTGTGGCCAGCCTGCGCGCCGATGTTTGTAATCCACACTTGTGAAATATAACTGTAAGGCTTTAAAGCCATAACTTTTGTGTATTTATAAGTGACATTCCTGGTATATATATAAATGGTTTATATATTGTGGACATTCAACTGGTATGAGTTCAAGTAACTCTAAAGCTTCCGCTAGAATGCTCCGAGTTATGATTCGAGTAGTTTTTGATATTAACCAGTAATCCTGCTGCCTGTTTGTGGAATATGGTGTGAGGCCCGACCGGATCCCTCTATTATATTTCATGTGACGGACGGAGTTGTTACAGTGCGCCCCGACGCACCGTTCTCAAGTCTGCTCCAGTACGCGCCCTACACTCTGCTCCAGTGCATGCTCCAGCACACCGCTCTCAAGTCTTCTCCTGTGTGCCCCCCCCCACACTACACTCTAGTGAACATACAAATACTATAAACACATTGCTACTATGACTGTGCCGCTCCAGCGCACCCTCTGCTTTCCCTCCAGCGTGCTCCGCACTCTAGTCCACTCCAGTGTGCCCCCTATGCTCCACTCCAATGCGTGTTCCAACATACCGCCCTCAAATATTCTCCAATGCCCCCCCCCCCCACGCTTCACTCACCAGAAGACGCTTTATTATCAGGTGTTAAACCTCACTCTCCACTCTTCACGACGTGTTCTAATGCACCACTCTCGAGCCTACTACTGCGAGCACCCCCACACTCAACTCCGGTGCACCCCCTTGCGCTCCCCTCACCAGAGGATACTTCGATCTCGTGTGCGTGCTCTCTCACTCCGCGCTCCAGACGGTGCTTAGATCTCCAAGAGTGCCTCACGTCACTCTAAGGAACACAGTTCCCCGAGCTGACCTCCTAGACACGCCCTCACACACATCTCTCTAAAGCATCTCCCTGATACACACGACCATCAAAAGACTCATTTAACATACTAGAACAAGAGGTAGTCTGTCACTCTCGCTAAATCAGCAGTATACTCTAACAATATTAATAGTCAATTTGTCTAAAGCATTATTATGAGCACACCTATTAGACATGAGCACAGCATAAAATTTTATTTGTTATTCATTTTTAAGAACACACCTATTTTAATTTTTAAAAATAAAAGTAAGAGGAGAGTTAAGAAAGACTTTTGAGAAACGTCATGCGGGAAGTTACCCAACTAGCTAGCTTTGAACAGATGATTGATCACCACCACTTAACATAACACATGCTCACCCACATGTATATGTATATGCATAAGGTGAGGAAGATGAAAGCTAGATCGCTCTTCTCGGTGTTACATGTCTTTGGAGGAGCAAAGAGTTCATAAATAACCGACTTTTTTTTGGCTGGACGACATCCATCCGAAGAAATATCAATATTATCACTTCAAAAGAAATTTGTGTGTCGATGACTTTCCGAGAATAACATTAAATAAATAAAAATAGGTAGCTTGATAAATATTGGGCTATCACAAACACCACGTTGATAGAATTGAGGTCGGCGGCATTGGAATATGAGGAAGGAATGCCGACGATATGGACAATCACTGTGGGCCCTAGAAGAAGAAAGTAGCCCGGCGTTGGGCAAGCAATGGAAAGTCGGCGTCGGTCTTGCACGATCGGCTCGGGCTTGGAGGTATGCGACATCGAGCAACGAACTGAGGCCGACGACGTCGAAATGGGAGGAAGGCGACAACGGTGAGGCTGGGAGGAAGGCAACACCGGCGAGTACAGGCGATCGAGTAAGCATCGTCTTCACGTGCGTGAAGAGTCGCTATTGGGGTTTCACGGGAATGGGGGTTAATGGGAGAACGTAGGGTCACGAGTGTGCTCTTAAGGGGTTGAACCAAACCTAAAAAAATTAAGTATTATTTTAGTTGTTGGTGCTCTCATATCCAAAATAGATGTGCTTCCAACAATTGCTCATTTGTCTGAATTGAGCCATGTACAACCCATATTCGTCGAGGGTAGAGCCTCCAAGAGTCAGGTCAGAAAGAGTCAAAGTCAACAAATCAATATTAAAGTCAGAATCAACGCGCAGGACAGTAGAAGGTCTGAGCGAGTATGGTGAACTCCCCTCACATACTCGTTAGATAGGCGACTATGCCAGTTACTCGCCCAACCTGAGCGAGCTCCCCCAAGAAGTCGCCTAGTCTCCAGAGATGAGGTTATAAATAAGACCCCCCTCCTCTTGGATTTGCCTGTAAATAGAACCTCAGAAATACGAGGAGATGGACTATGGAATCTCGAAAAAAATCTTTACTGCCTCATTTTCTAGACTTCGAGCTGAGCTTTTAGATTCTTTCTTCAGAGAGACAGGTCGCGAGCTAGCGACTATCCATCTTAGTCGCCGCCTTGACTTCGTCGCCAGCTAGAATTTACCTCGTACCCTGCTCGATCATCTTTGATTGTGGAAGTGAAGGTTCTTTTAAGCATCCGGGTACATGACGAGACCTCCCTGCCGCAGCGTCTGGGGTCCTTTTTGCTGCCTGACTGTTTTTGCGTCCTAGCCCGTTAGCCATCGATCCCGACCACTGAATCGATAACCTTACACTGCCTTGATTCGAATTTTGAAGTAAAGATTTTCCCGACTTCAACATGCCAGACCCGTGTTTTTCCCTTTCCTAATAGTTTTAAAGTAAAAACTCTGTTGTAGACTATAATTTGACTGTGTGCATTCAATGACTTTGAAAATAAGACCACCATAATCTACCGAACTTAGGCACCGTTTGGGGGGACTTATTTTCACGGTCAAGCGGTTGAGACCGCATGAACCGGACCTTAATTAAGTCCCGATTCATGTGGTCGCAACCGCTTGATGAAAATAAGTCCCCCAAACGGAGCCTTAATGAAGCTCTATTTTCCTAATATCAAATGGAATATTTTCTTATAATAATACACTGTAGCCTGTAGGTGCGAGTAAATAGTAAATATCTGGAGACTATATAGGCTTTGTTTGGCATCCCGTCTGAGCGCCGTTCCGGCGGGGACGAACCGTAGGCCAGACGTTTGGGAAGCAATGTCGAGTGCCCTTTCACGACAGCCGGTGGGGCCGAGCCGAAAGCGATCTGTTTGGGAAAAAAAGGCAAGCGCCCTTTCACAACAGCCGGCGGGGCCAAGCCGGAAAAATGTCGTTTGGGACGCAAATTGGCCGATTTTCCGCTGGTCCTCCAACCACCGGTCCACGTCCCCGCCGACCGTTTTCTCCCTCCTCCATTGCGTGCCACCGGGCGGGTTCTCAGCTGGAGAAAAGGGCGAGCACCGTTTCACAGTTCAGGACGACAAATTTCACTCTCTCCGGCTCGGCCCCGTCGGAACGAGAAATTCTTGCTTCCGGGACTCGGACGCCGTCCGCGTCCACTCAGCGCCTGCCATGTGAGCACTCGGCGGGCGTTGCGTGGCTTGTTTTTCCTCTCTCTAAATCGCGATCATTGTTATCTCCACTCGGCAACTTCTCCTCTCACCCGGACGAAGATTTAGGAACGGAGCCCGGTCATAATAACACGCCTCCGGAACAGCTTCCGGCCGTGTTGTCAAACACAGCCTTAAGTATTATAGAGATTGACTCCCGTTCTGCCGTTCTGCCCCCCAGGCCGTTGATGCAACCGGTTTGCTTGAACCGGTCGATAGAGTCATAGAGAGATCAAACCATGCGACCCTCCTTCCACCTCCCTTCCTTCCATCCGCTCCACGATCGTGGATCCCTACCCTTGGATACAAAACTAAAAATAAATAAATCACCCAAAATTCGCTTCCTCCCTCCGTCGCATTTTGTTCTCCTCCTTTCATCTCTTCCGTTTAGATCTTTTCCCACCCACGATTCATCCTCGCATCCGTCGTCGGAGATATTTGCCGGCGATTATGATTATATTCTCGAATTTCTGTTTTCTTTCGAACTGTTGATTTGATCGTATTCGTGGTAGAGGAGAATACAACGATCGATTACGGCGGGGCTTTTATTTTTCCGGTAAGATTAGTTCTAATCATCCCGTTCGTAACAGTTTTTTTATGTAGATAGCAATGATGACTGCCTAATTGCTTTTATTCATGCCGAGTCATTGTTATTTAATGCTCATGAGTTCCCATTTCTGTTTCCGGATCTAGTTGTTTGATGCACTTATTTCTCCGTTCTATCAGCTTCTTTAGAATTTCATCTTCGAATTCTATTTTTTCTCGTGCATTTTGAGGTTTCTGTTTCTTCGCATGGAATGTTTGCAAATTCTCAGGATCTCCGTTGGAAGATTGTCAATCCTTTTGTTTAACGGTGTTTTTGGGTATGCAGATGGGAAGCGTGGAGAAGATGGACCCTGAACTTAATGGAGATGACTTCCGTGAATCGCCTCTAGGCGTGAGGAAGATGCACACATTCGAGCATATTGGGTCAATGGCTGCTGCAACTCAGTCACATGGCCCTATCAGAGCTCGAAGTAGACTTTTGATGAGCATTTATATTGTTATATTTAAAGCAAAAATCAACATACTTCTGCCTTTTGGACCTTTGGCGTTACTTCTCCATTATCTTACTCAAAATCATGTAAGTTTATGGTCTACCTTTTAATGGCGTTTTAATAATGCTGTATCCTTTTCCCCGAGACTTCTCCTTCTAGTAGATATTAAATATGGTTTTGGGAACTGTATGTTCAATATTTGATTCCTATGTCTATGCTTTGTTCTAGTCAATGTTATTTTTTTGGCTAATGCTTCACACTGCAGGATGTTGCGCGTTGAGGTTGTTCCTGCAACTCATGCTTATTAACTTCCATATTTTTTGTTCATTTTCGCTAATATTTCTTTCAATTTCGTGATACGATCTATTTTATCAGGCGGACTCACCGCACACAATTTGGGGGCATTTTTGTAATTCGTCTTGGGGTTGGTCCGAGTATAAGTAGTTTTGCTTGTATTAGGGTTTGGGTAAGTTGGTAGAAAGCTCTTGTGATTTGCTCTTGTGGTTGCTGTGTGGCCCTCTCCCTAGCTGATCAGCCGTTCAGGGAAGCCTGTCTTTCCTTGGGATCGATCCCCCTTTATCTTTCAGTTTCCTGCTTGTGTGTGTGTGCTTGTTGTTGGTGATCAGTTGTTGTGATTTTGCTGGCTAATTTTTCATTGTTGGTGGTGGCGTTTGGTTGAGCTCTCTGTTTTCCTGGTTATTGTTTTCTTCGACAATTTAGTTGTATCAAGGTATCAGAGGGAGCACGCTCCAACCGGCCGGAGCTGATGCCGGTATCTGAAGGCACTAGGTCAAGGGACGCACCGAACGACATGGATGGCCTCAAGCAACACCAGGAGGAACTCACTCGTTCGTTCAAAGCCTCAGCGAACAACAGAGGCTGTGTTTGTCCCCCCATTGCAAACCAACCCGATGGCACGCCGGGAAGGAGAGAGAAAACAGCCGGGCTGAACGATGGGCTGGAGCACGAGAGGCCAGTGGAAAAACCGTCGTTTTCTCCTTTTCACGCCGGCCAGCGTGGACTGAAGCTCGTGAAATCTTCCCAAACGCTTTTCCTCCGTCTCGGCCCTGCCAGAACGGCGCCCCGCCGAATTCTCAAACACAGTCAGAATCGCACATCTGAGGAAGTCCGGGAGATTTTGTCCGTGCTCAAGGCAGACAAGACCAACAGCGTGGGGGCCCCCTTCACCTCCCACGATCATCAACCGCGATCATCCATCCCCACCATGTGGCCACTCGTTTCTCTTGCCTCGAGTTCCTACGTTTTTTTGGAGAAGGGGTGTTGGACTGGATTTACAAACGTGACTAATTTTTTGAGGTGGATGACACTCCCGAGGATATGAAGGTTCACATTGCTTCTGTCCACATGGAAGACAAGACGTTGTATTGGCACCAGAGTTTCATGAAGAACAAGACTTCTGCAAAGCTCTCAACGCCCATTTCGGCTCCATGCTCTTTGATGATCCGCCCAGTGAAATAAAAAACCTTCGGCAAAAAGGGTCGGTACAACGATATCTGGATGAATTCGACGTTCTATTGTATCAAGTGGACATCCCCGAGGACCACGCCGCCAGCTTCTGCCTAACAGTATTGATGGGGGAAATTGAGTATGCGGTGCGCATGTTTCAACCCAAGTCGCTTCAAGACGTTTTTTCACTAGCCTGGCTTCAGGAACAAAAATTGATTTGCAACGCCAAGAAAAGCGTTGACGGCAATTGGGAAAGTAGGAGAGTGCGGCCACTGAAACCCACTACAACAGGTCTACCATCGGGAAATGCTGCAGGCTCAGGATATTCGGCCGATCAATAGGAAAGGCCGGGCAAAAGGCTAACATCGACGGAGATGGATGAACGTCGTAGTAAAGAAATTTGTTTTTGGTGTGATAACAAATTCACCCTGGGGCACCGTTGCTTGGAACGACGACAATCTTATTCCCTTCAGTTAGTGCTCGACGTGGAGGATGACAAAGAGGTGGAAGACACACACTTGGGGGAACCAGCTTTGGCCGAGGAACAATAGGAAGAATCGATGCCACATGTTGGTGCATGCTTTGGATGAGACGACACACTTTCAAACTATGCGGATTACGGCATCTTACCAGGGACAACTGATCTATGTGTTGATTGACTCTGGCATTACCCATAATTTTCTGAACAACGATATGGCGGGAAGACTGAAGTGCCAGTTAACATCTATTCCTAGTTTTGATGTCGCGGTGGCGAATGGGAAAACAATCACGAGTTTGCACAAGGTCATGAATTTCCAGTAGAAAATGCAGGGCATAGTTTTCACATCCGACATGTTGATACTACCTTTGGGAGGCTGCGAGATGGTGCTGGGGGTGCAGTGGCTCGTCACCCTCGGAGTGGTCCAGTGGGACTTTCAGAAGCTAAAGATGGAGTTCGTCGCTCAAGGGCGAAAAATTTCACTGTGGGGCTCCCAACCATGGAGAGCACATGGATGTGGCCCAGACGGACATACAAATTGATAAACCGAGAGGGTGAACTCAACATGCTCGCTTTGTGCCAGGTGGAAGCAAAACCGACAGGGTCAAGTGACAGGAGTTCTGGAATCCAACATACAGGCTGGGGAAGGAAGGCCTGCAGCTCACGACATTGAAGCAGAGCCAACTACAGGAGGTTTTGGGACAGTTCCAGGAGCTGTTCATCAAAGACAAGGGCCTACTGCCGGCTAGACAACATGAACATCGCATTCTAGTGCGGGAAGGGGCGATGCCGGTCAACATCAGGCCGTATCGTTACCCACCGTTGCAAAAAGAGGTGATTGAGAAGATGGTTGAAGAGTTGATGGCAACTGGAATGATCCGCCATAACAATAGCCCCTTTGCGTCTCCGGTGGTGTTAGTGAAAAAGAGTGATGGTACGTGACGTCTATGTGTCGACTACCGCCAACTCAACAGAGACACGATCAAAGACAAGTTTCTGATTTCTGTTATTGAAGAATTAATCGAGGAATTACACGAGGCTGTTTTCTTCTCAAAGTTGGATTTGCGGGCGGGCTACCATCAAGTCCGGATGGCATTGGATGACGTCCCCAAAACCGCCTTTCGCACCCACAACAGACACTACGGGTTCCTAATGATGCTGTTCGGGTTATCTAATGCACCTTTGACATTTCAAAGGCTTATGAATTCAGTGTTTCGTGAGCACCTCCGGAAGTTTATTTTGGTGTTTTTTGATGATATCCTCGCCTTCAGTCAATCTCGGGAGGACCACTTGACTCACCTACACACAACTCTGCAGATTCTACGTCAACAACAACTCTTAAAACGCAGCAAGTGCCACTTTGGGTTGTGGCAAATTCAGTACCTTGGCCACGTTATCTCATACCATAGGGTGGTGACGGATCCTAACAAAATCAAAACGATGCTCGAGTGCCCCGTACCAACGACCCTAAAGCAACTACGTGGATTTTTGGGGCTGACCGGGTACTACCGCCGTTTATAAAGGGCTATGGGGTGTTGGCCAAACCCCTCACGTCCCTTTTACAACAATGACAACTCAAATGGGGGAAAGAAGTAGAGGCGGCCTTCCAAGCACTAAAGAGGGCTGTTTCGCACCCGTCCGTTTTACGACTTCCAGACTTCCGGAAGACCTTTGTAGTAGAGACAGGATGCAGCAGACACTGACATAGGGGCGGTTTTGCTACAGGAAGGTCAACCTGTGGTGTATTTCAGCAAGGCACTTGGGCTGAAGAATGCTCGGTTCTCCACCTACAAGAAGGAGCTTTTAGTGGTGGTCATGACGGTCCACCAATGGCGACACTACCTGGTCATCTCGCCATTCATCATTCGAACCGATCATCAAAGTCTAAAATTTTTTTCTTGAACAAAGGATTGTAACACCCGCCAAACTAATGGGGTTTGACTTCCAGATTCAGTACAAATACGACAAGGAGAATGCATGCGCTGACGCCATGTCCCGAGAAGTACGAGCAGTGGGAGGGCGAGCTCAATGCAATGGTGGTGGTTCAATCCGAAATCCTACAAGCGGTTCGGTCTTCGTGGGAACAAGACCCGCATATTCAGCAGATCATAGCGGCCAAAGAGGTTGACGCAACCTGCAAACCAAATTATCAATGGAGACAAGGGGTGCTACAGAGAAAAGGAAGGTTGGTGGTCAGCCATGATGCCAAGCTCAAGCAACGATTGTTCCGGTTGTACCATGACAGTGCGTTGGGCAGACATTTGGGGATCACGACAATTTACCGCCGCTTAAAAGGGGTGTTCTATTGGAAGTGGATGAAAACCGACCTCTATGCATACATTCAAAAGTGCCCTACAACAACAACACTCAAGCCTTTATCCCATTATGGTGGGGTCGGCTATATGGATCATTTGTTGCTATTGTGCCATATCTTTAGTCGTAATCTCACTAATGCCTAAGTACATCATGTCTTTCCTTATATTTGCATTCCAAGTCTTTATTGGTCTACCCCTCCCCCGTTTAACATGCCTAGTGACTAAACTCTCACAACGCCTAACAGGTGCCTCTAATGGTCTCCTTTGTACGTGTCCAAACCATCTCAGTCGAGCTTCTCGCATCTCTCTGCAATTGGTGTCACTCTTGTCTTATCCCTGATACACTCATTCCTAATTTTATCCAGTCTCGTGTGTCCACACATCCACTTAAGCATTCACATCTCCACAACTCCATTTTTTTGCTCATGTACACAATTCACTGCCCAACACTCAAAACCATAGAGCATCGCTGGTCTAATTGCAGTAAGGTAATACTTTTCTTTAAGTTTTAATAGCAAGTTTGTGCACATTACTTTCTAAAACCTCCGAGGTTGATTGACTGTCGTCTTAACATCAACCCTCAACAATTTTGATATCGTCATCTTAACATTTACCTTTAACCAATTTCATGTCGTAGTCTTAGTATCTACCCTAGACCATCTTCATCTCGAAGTGGGACCAATAATGATGGTTTAATAAATATTTAATATATATACCAAGTAATCGTTCAATTCTAATTGTCTTTCCTACTGAAATTTTATTATGTTAAGTTACCTCTGAGTGACGAGCATAATAGTTTAAAATACATAGCTAATTGTCAGGGATTGAACCCAAGATTCGGATCCAAATCAAGCTATTTGGCTCTGTTCGAAGAGAACTGAGCCGGTAGTCTCATATATGCCTTTATTAAAAAAAAGGATCCCATGTCACTTGGTTCTTAAATCTGTAAGGAACCGACTTTAGTTGACCATATATACTCCTAACTCATATGCATTTTGTCTTATTCAGTTTGTTGGAATAATTAGCAGGTTATGAGTTTAATAACATAAACACCGATCCTGGTTGTAAATGTATTCATTTTCATGGCAATAAAAAGTCCAGCTTCTATTTACATATGTCTTTTGAGTTATTAAACTACATGCATGTAATTATTTTGCACCCTTAAAGCCAACAAGTGTTTCAGTATCTTGTACTGTTGACACTTAAACTTGAGATCTAAAATATGTGTTCCCTTTTCAGGGATGGGTTTTTTTTTTCAGCCTTGTAGGTATAACACCTATAGCTGAGCGTTTGGGTTATGCGACCGAGTAAGTATAACCAGGCATCATAAAAGTTTTGTGGACATCCCTTTTCGTCGAATTTTATGCACTAATATACGTTTGTTTTGGATAATCCAGACAGCTTGCATTCTACACAGGACCAACAGGTATGCTATCTTTTTTTTGCATGTAGGTATATTGATTTACTTCTCTGAAATCTTCTTTCTGACTGCAGTTGGGGGTCTTTTAAATGCTACTTTTGGAAATGCGACTGAAATGATCATATCAATATATGCTTTAAGAAATGGAATGATCCGTGTCGTTCAACAGTCTTTACTTGGATCTATTTTGTCCAATATGCTCCTAGTTCTTGGATGTGCTTTCTTTTGTGGTGGGATTATGCATTCTGAGAAAGATCAAGTCTTCAACAAGGCATGCACATCTCTTTCTCTCTCCCCTCCCCCTTTCTCTCTTTATATACATATATATTGGAATAGTTACCAAAAAGTTCCCTCTAACTTTGCATAATATAGAACCTCCCATGTATCTTCAAAAATACAAAAATCTCCCCTCTAAATTTACATTGTTAACATACATGTACAAAGGGTCCGTTTGTTTGGGCTTTCTTCCCTCCGTTCCGTCTGGATCTCCCGACGCAACGACGGGGAGAAAATTTAAGTTCTTATTGTATGTTAACATTGCAAACTTAAAGGCAGGTTTTGGTAATTTTGAAAGATTGATGGGAGGTCGGCTAATTATGCAAAGTCATAGGGGAGGTCTTTGTAATCATTCCTACACACACATGAGGATAGAGGATTTTTTTATTAAAGATGTAGAATTCTATCACAACAGGCAACTGCCGTTGTGAACTCAGGGTTACTTTTGATGGCTGTGATGGGTCTAACATTCCCAGCAGTTCTTCACTTTACACACTCAGAGATACATTATGGAAAATCTGAAGTTTCCCTTTCAAGATTCAGCAGCTGCATCATGCTCGTGGCATATGCTAGCTATCTTTTTTTTCAACTCAAGACTCGACACCACACTTATAGTCCAATTGATGAGGTCAGTAATCTGATCCAGCTATTATTATGAAGGCTTTGGTATTTGGTATGCTGATCTTTCATTTTGCTGTTAATTTTGAACTGTCTAGTCTTATGTGACACTTCTGACAAGTTCACTTGTTGAAACATTGGGATTCAATAGAAATTTACATTTTACACTATATTTCCTTGTAATTTGAATCTTGTGCATGCCTCATTAAGGTATAAATTAGCAGTGTCAACTGCCAAGTTCAGTGATATGATTACTTAAATTATTGGCCCGAGGTTATAAAAATATGTTGGTGGGCTCTTTTAGGCAGCATGGTTGAATATGTAATGGATCACATGATATGATCTCATCATAGGTAGCAGCATCAAATCTCAGAATTGTTATTGTAACACCCCAACCTAGTTTAATGAAAAATCAGTAGTCTGACCAGGCCCCGCGATAAGTAGTAAACTAAGCAACGGTAATAAAACTGGGTACATAGCAAACATAAATGAAAAGTACTGAAAATAAACTTACAGTGGAAGTAGAAAATGTAACTAAGGGTAAAAGTGTATCTCATCAAGCTGAATTCATAGAATCATAGAGCCACTAGAATAGATAATGAACTATAAAAATGAATGTCTGAAATACTACAAAATGTCTGATAAATATAAATTTTTTAAACAATAAGGTTGCACAGTGTCTAAGAAAGAAAAACAGTACAGTACTGAAAGGAAAAATGACCAAATGAAAATAGACTATAAGAGGAACTCCACAAACATGCTCATCGTAGGCGCAACTTCCCACCTGCATCCCCTGTAAAAATATTTCCCAAAAACGGGTCAGCCTAACCTGAGAGTAAGAAAAACTATTCATTCTAGTGACGCTAAAAATATGTTGAAGGAACATGAATGCATCTATTTAAAAATAAAGTTTTTATATTTTAGAAAAACTATATGTTGCTATACTATGCATGCTTTTCTAAAATAGCACTCACAACATAAACATCTGTTCTAATTTAAACACGTTAAGCATATTTACTTAAGTTCCGAAAATTGGTTGACTAAGAATTTCTAAGCTTCAGTCTATACTTGAGATCTAAGTAGCTTATGTTTATCCTTATTTACATCCAAGGCAGAGTAGATATTATTGCGAAAAATTTAGGCTCATACGGTACACTACGCCCTATGAGCATGATAGTGCACCTCTATCTAGCACAAAAGTAGATCTCAATCGTATCTACTAATCATATTTTATCTACTACTACTCTGCTTAAGTATTCATCTGCGTATTATGTGCAGTGTATCTTATTAATTACTCAAATAAAATTTCATACTCGTATGAGTTATATTTTTCGCAATCTAGCTGTTTATGTGAGAATATGTTTTGTATCTTTTTTCATAATTTATGAATGTCTAACTGAAGGGGAAATATATTGTTTTGGATCTACCAGTGGAATGTTTTGTTGAATTATCACTTTCTAACAATAGTTGTAGTTTCTTTGAACTGTAAGATTTCACTAAATCATGTAAAAGGACATTTCTATGCAAACTATCTGATATGTCTATCCAAAAAGAATAAGAATTTCATACTGCGGCATTGCGACGTTCGTACACAAGACGCGGTGACATGACTCTCTTAAAATATTATGGTAACACAACCTTCTCCAACCTATGTCCACCCACACCTAAAATTTGAAATGTGAGAAACCCTATTAGTATCAATCTTCATGGGTTTAGATGATATCACTACAACGTTTTTAGTGTTAACAAAAAGTGGATAAAGTAATCCTATTAGGGAAAATAGGCTAGTATCTCCCAACAGATAAAGTTCTATAATTTTTGATATCATAATATGAATAAAATCCATGGCTACTGAAAGGACAAATTGTACTAATAATGTCTGAGAAACACTTGTTGTAAGGGGGAAAGAACTTGCAAAAAAAGAGAAGGAAACCCAGATACCTGGTTGTTATTAGAGGAACAAGGTTCCGATTTAGAAATGACAAAGCCCTAAGTAATTGAACGGCTTGGAAATCACTGAATTTGGCCAAGGATCATGACAAAAACATTTTTTGCTGCAAGGGCCAACAAGTTTCTGAACTTTGGTGGAGGAGATAAGTTTTCTTGACAACACTAAACAAAAATCTGGAGTTTTTTGCTAAAGGGAGGACAAAAAAAGGGAAGACAAAGCTTCTGGGAATGGACAACCACTGAACTTCTTTGGGATGCCTCGACTAAAAACTTCCAGGAAAGAGTGGAGTGTCGCCGACCGAAATCGAGCAACAGGGGGCGTCGTCAAGGGCTTAAAAGGGTGGCAACTTGGACTAGTGTACGTCATCTGTGCTAAAGGAACAAGAGGGTGGTGGGGAGCGCCAACTACTGGAGGAACGAGAACGGGAAGCCCTAACCCTCTCTCGCTCGGATAGTGCGAGAGGAATGGAAACAACGGCGGTTTCGTGCAGGGTTACACATCCTTTTTATTAATTTGAACAGACGCAAGACCTAAACACCGGTTATGATAGGACAAAATCGCGGGTTGCGGTTATTCCTAAATAGAACCATGATAAGGAGAGGGGGAGGAAATATAGCTAAATTTCTTAGGAGGGAAAATTAAGCATTTAAGTCCTATTTAACTGATGTCATGCCTAAAAAAACATTACATTCACGCGTTAAGTTTTCACATAAATATTTACATGCGTCGAATAAAAATACTTCCGTTAATTTATTTATCAACGCGCATCCATTAATCGTAATAAAATCGTACCTCGACCCGACATGGGCTCGATTTTGACGATTTATGTTATTGCGTCGAGTCGCGACGAATTTTGATCGGGCCCTGCAATCAATGCTATTTGCCTATTGTTATTTATTTGTTAAGTACATATTGCGTAAATTACGGTTGTTACCGTTATTATTCTTTATAAGTTAATTCCTATAATTATATATATATATAGTGTCATTCTAGAATGCGCATTTTTTTTGGTTTCTATCCGTTTTCTCTTTCTCTTTATTTCCTTTGTAATTAGTGTTTTGGAATTTAACTGGCAAAGTCTTCCCTTGTGCCCATATGGAGATTTCTAAATCCTCTGCAGAAGTTGGGTAAGGCGTTTGGAAAGCCTTGGTTTGCCCTCAAAAGGTAATATGCATTTTTATTTTTGTAACTTTTTTTGGAATTTTTCCACCGGAAACCCTTAGGGGGAAAATAGTTAGGGCTGTCCTAAATTGGTTTGGTGGGGTCGGGGCAGTCATCATGATTTCTTCGAAAGAGGAGATGTCGCCGCGCCGATTACGAGCGCCGTAGCACCGCTGAAGGAAACCTAACTTTTGCAATTAGACTCTTATATATTTTTGTTACACACGAGTTTTATTTCAAGCTGACCATTAGAAAGGTGTGGTGATAGGAAAACTTACGAAAAATGTGTAGGGTGACATTTTAGACCCAAGTTGTGAACAGAAACATAATGAAGCGTTAACCGTTGTTTTGGAATTTGAAACAAGGGCGTAATGTCCCTTTATGACCACTGGTCAAGGCCCTCGTAGTTCACCAAAAAGGGCACATGAACCAGAGTTCTTTCGTGCTAGAGAGACGCACTCCTTTCTCATAAGGCACATGGCCTTATGAGTAGTACAGACTGAGAATTGTCTTCCCTTGAGCCAGCTCGATTCGAGGCCGTGGCAAGAACATTGAGTTCGTAAGATAGTCTCGGGTCGTCAGTTTCAGTTGCCAAATCTCCTGGCCTTCCTAGTAGATGAGCAGGTTAGAAATCATGTGTATAGACCTGTCGTGACAGTACCTAGTTAGTCGTCGGACTTGTAAATGAACAAAAAGTGAATATAGAACTAATAGATGTGTTGACCAGGAAGTATCACATAACATATAACATAAAATGTTTTCGGAATATTTTAAAGGCATTCCATAAGTAAAACTGTTTTTAGGTAGGTTATTTTTCCTTACTCTGACCCTTGCGGGCAGTTTTTCAGGTGACCCGATAAACTACGATAGCGTTATGGTGGCGTCATTTGTATTATTTATCTTATTCAGTTTACTCTATTTCAGGACTTGTAGATGAGAACTTGTAACAGATTAATGTTTTTATCTTTATCAACTATTTATGGTTAACCAGATCAGTTAATTCTATTTCCTGTTTAGCGGAATCCAGACTTGTGGTTATAGTTTACTTTTTAAACCCGCTGTATCTTAAATTGAGTTGATTTTATTACCTGCTGCTAGTTTTAATACTGTTTCAGTTTTCTTTAATCGCTGACCCGGCCGGACGGCTTCTGAAATCGGGAAGGGGTTATCAAACAAACCAACACGTCACTATAATTATATATATATATATAATATATATATATATATATATAGTGAGAAAGTAAATTAAACGGGGAGCCCGAGACTGTTAGAAAACTGATGGGGCCCTCGTCGGGCAGAACCCAGCCGGTGGCCGAGCGGAGAGAACATCCCCAACCAAATCTCCTGGGCAGTGGGACCCTCGTCGGGTAGAACCCATATCACGAATTTAGGAGGTTGTTGAGGCCCGGGATATCAGCGGAGCTTGATACTCATCTGGTTGCAGAGTTAATACTTCTTCGTTATCATACAAACCAACATGACTGTGAGAAAGTAAATTAAACGGGGAGCCCGAGACATGAAGAGCCGAGCGGAGAGTGAGAGAGGAATTTAGGAGGATATCAGCGGAGCCGGAGACAGAAATGGTGTCTCCATTGACCACTGTGATACACTTAGGATGCGGAGAATCCAAGTATTGAGGTGGCTTTAGCGAGGTGATATGGTGAGTAGCACCTGAATCCACTATCCAGTGTGGACTAGTGGAGAGACAAGCGATACCTTCATTGGAGATAGAGGCAGCGAAGGCAACGGAGGCAGGCGGACGGCTGATCATGCCGTGAAGTTGCTGGAGTTGAAGGCAGACTTCTTCAAGGTCAGCACGAGTGGCAGAGGTGCTGTTGGCCGCAATAAACGTAGCCGGACGAGGAGGAAGTCCATTTTTACGGTAGCAGGTCGCCTCAAGGTGTCCGTCCTTTTCGCAGAAGGAACACTTCAGACGTGGTCGGCCACCACGACCCCTCCCTCGAAAGCCTGAACGCCCTCCACGGGCAGAAAGAGGGAGAGGTAGTAAGGGCGCAGAAGTTTGCTGAAGGAGGGTCGGCAAGGGGGGTCCAGTAGTATAGGGAGGTGGTGATACTTTGAGCAGCATGGAGCACACATCAGAGAGTGAGGGGATAGCAGCCGACGAGAGGATCTGAGCCCAAATGCTCTGAAGATGAGGCGGGACACGAGCCATCTTTATGACAATACAGACGGCTTCCTTCTGAGCACGCTGGGCAGCTAGATCCATAGTAGGGGGCTGATGGCGGATCCAGGCCTCAGCCAGTGTCTTAGCCTGAGCAACAAAGGAGGTCAAGTCAGCAGCACCGCCTGTGTCAAGAGTCTGAAGATCTGTGATGATGTCATATAAGTGCTGAAGACTGTCTTTGTCAGAGTATAGAGAATGTAGTTCATCCCACATCGCCTTGACCGTCTCATGATACATGGTCATGCGGTAAGGTTCATCAGCAAGGGAGTTGAGGAGCCACGTTTGAACACGTCCATCATGACGAAGCCAGTCATCGGTCGGTGAAGAAGGAGGATCCGTAGTGAAATGCTGCAGAAAGCCCTTGGATTGAAGAACGCGTCTGACAGAATGCACTCATTCAATGAAGTTCTTCTTCCCAGTGAGGGAAATGGTGGTGATTCTCAACTCATCACGCAACTCCAGAGCAGGGAGCAATCGTGCTGGAGGAGGAGGTGTGGGCTGCTCTGAAGAATCAATTGAGGACCCCACAGAGTCACAACGGCTAGACCGGCAAGACAGCGGCTAGACAAGCAGCAAGGTCACAACGACAAGGTCACAACGGCAAAGCAGGAGCACCAGACAAGTCGCACAATGCGCCCAGACCGCGCGGCTAGAGAGATTGGCAAGGAGAAGAGCAGAAGGCGCCTAAACCGCGCGAGAATATAGTTCAGCAAGGCTGTGTGTGTCGTGAGGAGCAGTGACTAGAGTTGTCGGCAAGACCGTGGCGACTAGCAGAGATTGCGGCGACAAGACATGCGCGCGACGACAAGACGAGGAGAGTTCGTGTGGCTTGAGAGGCAGGAAGCAGGGAAGAGCGCAACGACTACGGAGAATCCGCAGCGACAAGAGCAGCGACAAAGGCAAGTCGTGACAGACCGCGCAGTTAGAACATGAGGGACTATGGAACAGACCGCGCGACAAGTCAATGATGGCTAGAAGAGGAGCCCACGCAAGAGAAGACCGCAGTTTAGGATAGTGGAGATCGCAGCGGCAAGAAATCCGCAGCAGAGAGGCCAACGATAAGGTCACCGTGAGTAGAAGAGAGGCCAGCGACAAGAAGGTCGCCGCGAGTAGAAGAGAAGAGGTCGCCGCTAACAAGGGAGTAACCGCAGAAGGGGGGGGGGGCGGTTAGAAATCGACTTGTCCGCCCGAAACCGTAGGAAGGACTGGTCGCTCTGATACTATGTAGAGAAAAGCTGAACCTTGTCAATGCTTCTTCGTTTTCAAATACAATGTTTGAATACATATATATAGGAGAGAGAAAGAGAGATGAGTCCCCTATACAAGGTGTGAGACTAATGTATAAAGAGAAACAATAAAAGACTAAATGGGCCACAAACATGGACCTTTTTACATGGACTTTTCTAACAAAAGCTAATCAACATATATATTTTATGTTATTTCTCCCATTTCTTTAAACATTTTTCCGAAATAGTAGAATTTAAACAAAAATTGTCTGCTGATGGTTCTTTTTAATTTTCAGTTGTGTTGATATAGTATTTCCAGAATGGACAGCATGAAATACTTGCTAAGCTGTTAGTGGGATCTGACAAACAATGTGGAGATGTAAATAATATTGTTGATTTTACATAAGTTTGAGCTTCTCTTGTCAATATATTCTGAATATTTTTTCTTTATTTTTTAAGTGTTCTTTGTAGTTTTTTGCTGAACCCCCACTATGTCTGGAATCAAGGAATACAGTTTTTTCCATGTTTAAAGCAAAAAGCTGTATAAAAAAACGTGGAAAGTATGTACATTCCAGTTAATTCGTTCTCTGATACTTAATAGCTGTATAGATTCTGTTATGATAGAATTCAAGTTAATCCTAATGCTCACTTTTTCATTTAGGTTAATATTTTTCGTTCTTGCATGAACCGTAGTGTCTGTTTGCTTGTGCTGCTGTTTTTTACAAAGCTGATGTTGGAAGCTGTTAATAAAGTATCCGGAGTTATTCAGGAACCTTTGGCGCTGATGTTTGAAAAGTCTAAGTGCTATTCGGTTGCTTTCTCTTGACAATGTTTTTTTTTTCATTTAAACGATAATGTTTCTTTTATTAGTCAATATGAAATCATTTATTAATTTAGAAAACAATAAATATCACGATTATATTTCAAATAATTCTTTTATTAAAAATTATAAAATTGATAGTTGGAAGAGTCAGGCCACTACAATTATGGGCATGCGTGGTGACAGTCCGGAGAGATCCACCCTCAAGGTATGCTCAAGTGGCTTCTTGTGTACCACACAACCTAACTCATGTGGAGAATAGAAAACAAAGGGTTTGAATGTAGGATAATGGGTCAATTTATTTAAATATTGATGATATTTTAGTCATTTTCCTAGATGCTTTAGAGAAGTACTTCTTACCTGTGGAAAACATTCTGCTTCCCTAGAGTTGCTATTTACAGCAATTTTGGCTCTATCATGTTGACAAACCAGAAAAATATAAATGTCACACAAGCATTCCCTAAAAAATTGTACCTCCTTTCCCTGAAGCAAAATAGCCAAAAATCAAGCAAAAGTGATGGAGATCACGGATCGAGGGCAACCGACACTTATTGGAGCTTGCATGAGTTTACATACGCAGGAGGGAGAGGTAGGATCATCAGATGGATGTTCTGAGCCGGTCAGTGCGACACCAACATATTATTATTGTTGAAGTATGTCTTTATTAGTGTCCATGTGTTTAGTCCCACACCAGCTATCAATGTTTTAAGTCTTGTTGTATTTCCTATATAAACCTCATATGATGATGAATAAGATCTCTTCTATTTCTTTCTATTTTCTAACTTGGTATCAGAGCTGGAATTGATTCCTCCTTGAAATTTGGTTGCCCTAATTAGGGCAACGTACATTTCAGTGTGGCTTCCGCTCTTGATTGCTCGTGATTTCTTCTTTTTCGCCCACTATTCCTGTCTATTTTTCTCTCGGGCTGCTTCCTCCTCCCGTTACGTGTTTCAGGAGCCCTTATCGAAGTCCGTCGATCCCGTCAAGCATTCTTTTCGAAGACTCCCGTTGATCCTTCCTCGTCAGTGATTGTGCTTCCGCTTCCGTCATGCTTCCGCTCTCATCAAGCTTCCTCTCCCGTGTGTTTGGGCTGCTTTCGGTCTTCCGCTCCCGTCATCTTCCGATCCTGACCATGCACAGCGCCTTTGCTTCCATCGATGCGGTTCCTCTTTGTTGCGCTGTGACTGCCATCGACCGTCCGGCAGATCCCCGACATCCTGCTGCTGCTCGGCTTATGAAGACAATCTCCCTGCTCCTATCCTTCGCAGCTCCGTTCCAGTGGACTACTTCGTTCCTGCTGTTTCCCCCGCAACTCCAGCAGTGTATCCGTTGCTGCTACTGCCGTCTACTAGCAATCCTAACGACTCCAGCAGCCGCCCTTTGGTTTCTATTGCTTCCAACCGTTGCTACCCCTTCTTGGATGCTGATCTCTTGTCGTAGATGAAGTTTTTTTTGTGTTCTTAGTCATTTGTCAATGTTTTTTTATTATTTTATTTGCTTCATGTTGTTGTTATGTCTATATGCATGTGTTTTCGACGTGAGAGGGAGTGTTTGGGATAAAGGTGACTCAGATGATCTTTCCCGACCTTTCGCCTTCGTCCAACACGACCTTTAGGATTGTGTCATCTGTTATTATGCGTCTCCCCATATTTCTTTTGATTGGTCATGTATTGGGATGCGATTGATGTTGGTGTTCTAGTCTTATCGAATTATGTCGCGTGGGACCGGGTTGTGCGGGACTGTGTCGTGTGAGACCGCCCTTTGTGTGGACTATCCCCGACAGATTATCCCCGACAGATTATCCCTGGTTGCCTGTTTGATGATGTGCTCCACATCTTTCATTCTCTTTCGCATGTTGTGTGTGGGTGATGTTGGTTGACCGGTTTCCAGCGTGTCCACGTTGTGTGCGGGTCCTGCGTCGTGTGTGGGTCAGCGTCGTGTGTGGGTCAGCGTCGTGTGTGGCTATGTCCCCGACTTGATTCCCCGGTTTGGAATTTCCCTCGGTAGCTCGTCTGTTGTTTTTGTCCCACGTAACCTACCTACGTTGTCGTTATTTAGTGTGTCCAAGCTGAAGGGTCCCCCTTTAGCTTGAGGGGGAGTGTTGAAGTATGTCTTTATTAGTGTCTATGTGTTTAGTCCCACACCGGCTATTGGTGTTTTGAGTCTTGTTGTATTTCCTTTATAAAGCCCCATATGAGGATGAATAAGATATCTCTTCTATTTCTTTTTCTATTTTCTAACAATTATGTATTTTCATTTCATGTAAAATTAGTGACTTTATGTTCTGGACGGTCTTGACATTTTGTAGTGAGTTCGAAGTCTATAAATGATAGTCTGGGGGCTGCTTTTCAGATATTGCAAAATTTGGATAGAAATTTTAGATTCCTATGATGACGCTGGGGTGTTGATTCTGTGGAACTCTAGGTATTGAAGCCTAGATGAGCATTCCTCTTTCCATTTGGCCAGCTTCCACCAATTACCACCATCCACCACTCTCAATCACCAACAACCCCCATGTTCCCCGTCTAACCAATCCATTATCTCCCCATAATTACATTAAACAACAACAACACTCAAGCCTTTATCCCACTATAGCTGGGTCGGCTATATGGATCCTTTGTCGCCATTGTGCCCTATCTTTTGTCATAATCTCACTAATGCCTAAGTACATCATGTCTTTCTTTATAGTTTCATTCCAAGTCTTTATTGGTCTACCCCTCCCTCATCTAACATGCCTAGTGACTAGACTCTCACAACGCCTAACAGGTGCCTCTAATGGTCTCCTTTGTATGCGTCCAAACCATCTTAGATGAGCTTCTCGCATCTTCTCTAAAATTGGTGCTACTCCTGTCTTATCTCTGATACTTTCATTCCTAATTTTATCCAATCTCGTGTGTCCACACATCCACCTAAGCAGTCTCATCTCCGCAACTCCCATTTTTTGCTCATGTACACAATTCACTGCCCAACACTCAGAACCATAGCAACTAAAATCCATAACTATCTCACATTACTGTCCTGAAATTATCCTAAAATCCAGCCTTAACTTTCCAATCCTAACCATAACTACCTTTCCCACTTAGCAACTGCCCACTCCACAAAAAAGCCATAACTATCTCACACGAGCACTCCCTCCCATCTATCCTTCATTGATCCCCAATCGGTTCCCTGAAAACGTCTCCCAGAACTCGACCGCCTGTTCCAATCTAGTCTTTCCCTTCTACAACCCACAAGCCTACAACCTAGTGACTCCACCCTTCCGAACTTCCAGGCGACCTCTCCCACAATAAATTCCTACCCCATCCTAGCACATATTCTCCTGTGTCACCTTCCCCAACAGCATTCAGCCGCTTCCTCCTATCTGATCTCATGCATACTACTCTCCTGAGGTGGAAATCCATATCTGATCCATCCCGCACCCCATCGGCCTATTGTTTCAGCCCCAAGTCAGCCCTAGGAGTCCAGATTCAGAGTAATTCCTGTAGTCTCAACACGGTGCAATCTCCAATCAACCCTCTTCCCAGTCTTAAATTCCTATTATTTGTGTTAGTTTTTATGTGAAGTCTTATTTACTTATTATTAAATATTTTATGAACACACCACTGGAGATATCAATTTTTAGAAGTTTGATCAATTGTAATTCTACTTTAAGACCTTTTTACCAATTTTTTAATCGAAGCACTTGTTGAATTCTGTGATCTAGAACCTATCAAGAGATTAGTCTTATTTGCTAACGTAATATGAACATATAGGGCCGCACGCTAAGAACGTACGGAAATTAGATAATTGATTGTATTGGTTTGATTTATATTAATTTAAGTAAAACCAAATCCTGAATATATATTCAATTGGTAATTAATTAATTGAAAATTACTATGTAAGTCTTGAATCGAAACGACAACTTACCAAGTGCCGCAACTTTCTTGGATTTTCAAAATCCTCTTTTTAGTATAAAAGGGAGATGTTTTCGAAACTTTCCCCCCATGCCATGTTCGGTTTTGACCTGAAAAAGACAGTCGCCTGCTTTTGTCTTTGGTGAAAATAGAGAACAGTGGGGAGAGATGAAGGATCTCTGAAGAAATGAAATTAATATTTTGGTGTAAAGACACGCGATCATCTTCCATCTACTAGAACGTTGGTCGACTGCGTAGTGTTTTATGCATTTGTGTGGGTACTTGCAGAAACATGGACTTTGTTTTGCATTTTGGTTCTTAAAACAACTTCGCAAAACTTGATTTTGTCGCGGGTATATGCTTGATTTCTTGATTTTTTGTGTTTCGCATGGATCCTTCAATGGTTTTTAGTATTCCGCATTTCCGCTGGACATTTGATGCCATGGAAACACTACAGCCATTTCTTTTTAATTTAATTGAATCTTGCATGTGTTTCTAATGTCTAATCTCCAATGTTAATGTTTATCGATTCTACTAATAATTTTAGAAATTATTGTTATTGTTCATCAAATAATTGTTTGAGCATTGCAACTGTCTTGTGGGAATACTAATGGTATAGTGTTAGTGAAGTGTCATGAGAATCTAGAATGATGTGATTCACATGCAGTAGTTCAACGAGTAATCAGATTTAGTGATGTAATTACTAACAGTTCATATACATTTACGCTAGAGATTAGGTTTTAGAGAAACCAGCCAGATTAAGTTAATTTTAGAACGAAATTGCTTCAATTTAATGGCCAAGAATAAATGTTTAAAGTAGAATGATTGCAATTTAGATTTCAAATTAGAACTTACACGAGTAATCAGAGCCCATGCAGGAGAATGGTTGCTGAATGCAGGGACTGGACAACAATTAGTGGCATTTTGGTGCAGATTTCTGGGGGTGGAAGGTTGTTGGAGGGGATTGAAGGTTTGAGTGATTGAGCGTTACTGAGATGATGTAGGGACGTGTATGGGGTGACAAAATGAGAATTGGAGATCCGCTGGAGGTGTTTACTGGACTGAAGGGGCAAAGCAAGGGTGCAGGAATGTGGAATTCAGTTTGCGGTTGGTGGATGGGAGTGCTAAGGTTTGGGGAGTTCTCATTTGGACTGGGTGGAGGCTGGGCGAGTGCTGGGAGACTGAAATCTAAGGGATGTCGAAATCACTGGGAATGCAGAGGGTTTCCAATTCCTTCTCCAATCTACTAGGCGGATGAAAGAAACCGCCTATAGTGGGTAATTATTGGCAATTAACAGTGTAATTAATGAAGAGGGGGCTATTTACTAGGATAAGTAGGCAGTTACAGGTGATACTGGACTGAAAGATTGTCGATGGGGTATTGGCCTGCTGTTGATGGTGGGGGAAGTGGATAGTGGGTCGACCAAGTGGAGGAAATGAAGTTCTAGACTTTAGCACCTAGATTCCACGGAGTCGGCACCGTAGTCAGATCGCGAGAAACCTAGTTTTTATCCTATAATGAAATCAACCCCCTAGACCTGTATTTATATGTAAAGTGGCAGCTATGAATGCACTAGATTGTCCAAATATAAAGCCACTAATTTTACATGAAATAAAAATACAAAAAAAATACAAAAATTTTTTCGGCGTTGATTTGAATGCGAGTACCGCTTGGATCGTTTATATGGCGATCCTATCTCCGCCTCATGCGTATGTAGACTTGTGCATGCTCCGATAAGTATCGGCCCGCCCTTGATCCATGAACCCTATAACTAAGAAGGCTAGATGAAGAGAAGGCTGGCTGAAGAGTGCCGTGGAACATAATTTAGTTTGTAAGAATATGCTTAGTTAATACCAAAATCTCATAGAGGTGTTGATGTCAATGACCATGAAAAAAAGATTGAAACTTGGAGAAATTTTTTTATGGGCATGGTTGTTTATGATTGAGAATTTTGAGCGGTCAGAAATGACTGCTATATTTTGTTCCTTCTTTTCTTTGCTTGCAAGTGCTTTTCGTCACATTGAGTTTTGTAATCACATGATTTTAGTCTCTTTGATCAATTAGTTTCATTGTAGGAAGAAACTCAGAATGATAATGTTCCAGATCAAGAGGATGTACCTGAGATTACTCTTTGGGAATCAATAGCATGGCTTGCGGTTTTGACTGCTTGGGTTTCTGTTCTCTCCGGATACCTTGTTGATGCCATTCAGGTAGCAAATGTTTGGTACCTGTTTTATTCATTTGTAATTCCATTTTTCCATGTTTTCTTTTCCATTAGATGTCATTTTTTGAGGCTTGAACTTTTATTTAGAATGCAATGAAGGAATCATAAGCCATGTGTAGAAATGTATCCATTGTAGGCAGTAGTTATAAAAAATATTAATGGCATAATAAATGTAATACTGTCTTGGAAATATATTCTTACAGAAAGGAAGAGCTATCTCTTAGACACCAACTTAAGTAGGGTATAACTTTAGCAGAAACTCACACAACTTTTTTAACCCTTGCAAACCTATAAATGACTATCAGATTGCTTGGATTCATTGTTTAGCCTCATTACTATTGTAATACACTGTTTATGTCTATCAGATTGCTTGAATAATCATCGTCATGATTAGCCATACTTTATATATTTATTATTGGATTTATGAATCCTCATCTTTCATACATTCTTGCTCTCTGTGGCATTAAATATAATTCTCACAAATACTTTTAAACAATTTTTAGTCATGTTACTTTAGATCTACCTCCTCTTGTTCCTAAACCCCAACACTAATTTTATTTACACATGTTGAATTCATCTTTTAGCCTTCATTGTGCATGTCCAAACACAAATCTATTTTTTGTTTCATCTCCAATTTGCGAAACTTTCAAATTTTGTTCTAATATAGTCATTCCTTAAGTTATTCTTCTCAGTTTTAGCACACTCCATCTATGCATTCTCATTTTTACCGTATTGAGCTTATCTATCAATGAAGTTTTGATGCACTACGGTCAGATCTATGTAACTTCGCCAACATAATTACAATTTGTAAAATTTACCGTTAAGTATCCATGATACCCTATTATTATATAATTCTTGAGTTACATCTCCATTTTAATCACCAGACATAATTCTAAAAATATTCATACTCTATATCCACTTTTTTTCATGTACTAAACCCAAGATACTTGAAGCTTTAAAAGTTATCAGTTTTTCCCAATAATATTGATCGATAGCAATTATATCACAGATATACTCTATTTTTGTTCTACTAATTCGTATACAATTTCTAAATGTTACTATATTACTGTTATTAAAATCTGATTGTTTGCTCAAATCTCTCTAACAGGGTGCTTCTGAGGCTTTGAGCATGCCTGTAGCATTTATCAGTGTCATTTTGCTTCCTATTGTAGGAAATGCTGCTGAGCATGCAAGTGCCATAATGTTTGCCATGAAGGATAAGCTTGTTAGTGCTCAATGAATTAATGTTAACAGCTAAATTTTATTTCATTTTTCATGACACCTTTCCTTTTGTCCAGGATATTTCATTGGGTGTTGCCATTGGATCTTCCACTCAGATATCAATGTTTTTGGTAATCTTTTGAAAATTTATGCACTCCCAAATTTTCTTTTCTAGAGGGTGGTGCATTGTGCTAGGAAATATTTTTAGTGTTCCGTTGTGTGCTCACCAGAGCAGTGGACAGAGGCGGAGGAGATACTTTGGAGACGGAGGGAATACTTTGGAGCTGGAACCGTAGCTACATAGACGGGGCTTGCTCTGGAGGAGAGAGCTACCAAAATCTCACACAAGTGCAAGAAAAGTGACTAAAATATTTCTTCGATACCTTCATACCAACCCAACTTTCCTTTAAATAAGCTACAAGACCTTAATGAAAACCTAAACTAGAACAATTAATAATGTAAAGATACAATTTAGATAATTAGGCCCTTGCCCCGTGATCCATAACGTCTAACAATTAAGTACAACTAATACTAATAGGGTGCTGTTACTAGCAAACCCAGTTTGGTTTCTAGCAAATCATTACTATTAGCAAACCCTCATTTTTCAAAATGGCTATTTGAAAACCATTTTGTTACTAGCAAACCAATATAAATTTTTTTTAAAAAAATTAAATTTTGTTTAAAACATTCATTCTTTCAAAATAACCCGCTGCATATAATGACATTACAAATGATTTCAAATGTATTCATTCAACCACTTATGTTAGCATTATAGATGAGTCAAAATGCCGCAAATGTTTAGTATGTCCAAAACTATTTTTTCAACAAAATATCATTATCTGCACCAAAATCTTTAAACAAAATATCGGTCTAGAAATATATTTGATTTCTAATTCCTATAAGGATGTGTTGTATTTACAAGTTAAGTGTATATAAGAATATACGTCCTTTTGAACTGCGTCTTATACGTATAATTTCATGAGAAGTGTTCAACATGAAAATTGTAGATCTCGACGAGATCTACAATTTTCATGTTGAACACTTTTTTATTTGAAGCACTTTAGACCCCCGATTTGGACCCTGAAAAAAGTTACGTCGTACATATGTACGGACGCCCGGGATCGGCGTGACTTTTTTCGGGGGCCAAATCGGGGACATAAACGGCTTCAAATCAAAAAGTTTTCAACATGAAAGTTGTAGTTCTCGTCAAGATCTACAATTTTCATGTTGAACACGTTTTGATTTGAAGCACTTTAGACCCCAGATTTGGACCCTGAAAAAAGTTACGTCGTACATATGTACGGACGCCCGGGATCGGCGTGACTTTTTTCGGGGTCCAAATCGGGGGCATAAACGGCTTCAAATCAAAAAGTGTTCAACATGAAAGTTGTAGATCTCGTCGAGATATACAACTTTTATGTTGAACACTTTTTGATTTGAAGTAGTTTAGACTCCCGATTTGGGTCCCGAAAAATGTCAAGCCGAAAATTTGTACGTTCCGTGCATGTCTTTTTTATGACCCAAATTGGAGGCCTAAGCGGCTTCAAATAAAAAAATGATCAACATGAAAGCTGTAGATCTCATCAAGATCTACAACTTTCATGTTGATCACTTTTTCAAATGAAAAATATTTGGGGCTCAAAATTCAAAAATGCAAAAATTATCAAAAAGCAAGATTGGTTTGCTAGTAGTAATTTTTGTGAAGAGAAAAAAATGCAAAAAATGACAGAATCTGTCTTTTTCTGGTTTGCTAGTAACGAAGTGGGTTTGCTAATAACAACACCCTACTAATAAAAGACACTAAAAATACAATAACGGAATTTGGACCATAACATCCCGTCCTTCCTTGAAATCAAGCTTGTCATCAAGCTTGAGCGTGGCACGATCAGTGTAATCCTTTGGTTCCTTAGCTTCGCGCCAGAATAAATCTTTTTAGCGCGTGGTCAAAGCAGATGCATCATTGGGATAGGGGCTCAAGGCGTGCTCACATATGTCACAGGGATCTGCAGGGATCTGGTGTGGCGTGGTCGTTAGCTGAGGAGAGTCTGTCATGCATAATGGCTAGCGACGAGGCAAGTGTGCCTGCTGAATGTGAGTCGCGATGATTAAAAGTGGTGACGCCAACTGGTAGGGATGTGCACAAAAAACCGAAACCGACCAAACCGAACCGAGCCAATCTAACCGAATTTTGGACCGAATCGACTAATTTGGTTCGGTTTTAGTTCCTTGGGGATGAAAACCGAGCCTATTTGGTTCGGTTACGGTTTACACCATTGATAAACCGATGAAATCGAACTGACAATCCATGCTTCAAATGTTTGTATACATATGTGTTGTCATGCAAGAATAATATGCACGTAAATATTTGGTTTTTCTTTAATCTTTATTGCAATGTAGATGTAAACATTTCATTTAATGACAACTGTGGATGAAAGTAATGATCAAACAATTGAAGGGAAAAATCATATACAACACAAATCAAATAGTTTTTTTAAAATTTTGTTTGCATTTGTAATTTAGTATGTCGAAAATTGAACTGATATTTAAAAACCGAACCAAACGATCGGTTTCGGTTTGGGGTGTGTAAAAAATGAGGTACTTTGGTTCGGTTTTGCCTAAAACTGAACCAAACCATTTACAAGCCTAACGACTGGGGAACAGTCACCGAAAGGAATGGTGTAGAGAGGCCGACATAACATATAACTAGAGAGGAGGGTGCTGAATGGAGGTGGCTGACAACACGGTTGGCACGGGTTGCGGTGGAACAATCAACAAGTTCGATGGCGACAACACTGGGAGCAGAAGACGATCGAGTTGTTGTTTATGTCGGTGTGCGGCAAACAGATCGTCGAGTTTTGTGAGGAAGGTGGCAGCGTAGCTTGCCATTATCGAGGCGTGTAGGTCATCCTGACCTCCCAATATCTGTGTCACCGCCTCAGACGTCATTTGCAAATATTGAAGTAATATTTCGTGAATTAATCAACACGTTGATTAATAAATTAAAAAAATCAATTCACTATGGACGCTACAGGCTTGAGGCACGCATGCACGAAACAAGTGGCTTAGAGAGAAGCAAGCGTTGAAAAAAGGCATTGGGCTCCAAATTGGAGCAGGCAGCTCGAGAGAAAAAGACGCATGTCATTGATATGGAGGATGCAGGAGCTCAACGGAAGGGATGATGAGCTCGCCGACAAAATGTCGTGTCCCTTGTGTGCTATTATGTGGACGCTGGGATGGAAGGTCGTCTGCGATCGACGTCGTGTGGTTCCGGTTGAACAAAATGTCGCCGAACTCTGGATGCGGACGTGTGGATGTAGACAAAATGTCGAGAGGTGACATAATACACAGGTCGACGTCCCTGGGCTCGATGAAACGTGCTCGATCAACGTTGTGTGGTTTCTGATGGAAAAAATATTTGGGCTCTGGATGCGGCCGCGTGGATGCAGACAGAATGTCAAGAACCGACATGATCCACTTGTCGACGTAGTTGGGCTCGACGAAATAGGCGTCGGTCGACGTTGAGCGGAAGAAGGTGACGTCCCGTGCAGTAGCAGGCTGCGACGCGGCTTTGGTAGAGTGTTAGGGTTGAGCAGGTCAATGACAGCGACTTTGGCAAAAGAGGAGGATCAAAACCTCGCTCTGATGGCAAGTTGTGTGCTCGCCGTAGTAGTGGCCGGAGGCGGCGGGGATACTTTGGAGCCGAAACCGTAGTTGTCTAAGTGGGTCTTGTTTAGGAGGATGGAGCTATCAAAATCTCACACAAGGACAAGAGGAGACTAGAATATTTTTTTGATACCTTCATACCAATCCAACTTGCCTTTAAATAGGCTACACGACCTTCTTAAAGCCTAAATAGAATGATTAATAATAACAAAGACACAAGTTAGATAACTAGGCCCTTGGCCCATAACATCTAACAACTAAACACAATTAATACTAATAAAAGACACTAAAGATATAATAATGGGATTGGAACCATAACCTGTTCTTCTGTATTTGCAATTGTATTTCTTCATTCCTTTATCATTTAATTTTATTTTAATTTTACAACATTGTGGCTTGCATATGATGCGGAGGAGAGACAAGCACGAGCTTTTGGCCTATTCGGGGCTGATTTGACGACTTACCATATATGGCGTGCCCGGATCGACGATCGGACTCCACAGATGTGTCCAGATCCGTGTCGCGAGTCGAGATCATATATTAGTTTATTTTTATTGGTTTATTTTCATGTATTTTAGTGGCCCCTCCCACCGACCAATCATAGTCGTTGATAGGGATGTTCTAGTGTCTTGTTTTATTATAAATATTGGTCTAAGAGGCTGGACCATGGCATTGCAGAATTTTGAGACTTCTATTACCGGATTCCAGCAGTCGCTCCCCGGTGCCAACGCCGTGGAACCCTAGGTGACGACTCCTAGGCGCTCAAACTCCCCCCCAAGGTACTACCCATCCATAGCATTCTTCTTCCCCCTCCGAAACCCTCATCCGCAGCCCCTACAACCCCCAAATCCCAACCCCCTACTGCTGGCCAGGAAGCCCGAACACTATTCACGAATTATTGTTCACGGGTCACTGCTCACGCCGACACTGTTCACGACGGTCACTGTTCACACCGAACCTCCACTTCTTCCCTCCCGTGGATCCACCCCCTAGCCCTAATTTCTTGGATCCGTTATTTTCACCTTTCGTTCATCACCCCTCCACCCGGATCCGACCCTAAATAGCGGATTCACCCTTCCCCGGCCCGGATCTACTTGTATGTGGCCGGATCTACCCATTTCTCGTCTGATCTCACCATTTACCGTCGAGGACAGCCACCGCCATCATTTTCACGCCACCAGTTCCACCTCCGATCGCCGATCTACACATTCAGACTCAAATTCTTCAGTGTCTCGGTTCAGCCCACTACTTTGTGAGTTTCTTGTGGTATTGACTTATTTGATTTGGCATTTTCATTGGTGAATTAATATATGTGCTGTGTTTCTTGCTAGTAGAAATTGTCATTAGTACGCTAATAATTTGCAGGAGGTGACATTCGCCGCGCGCTTTGCTTTGACCCTCAGAGTGGAGGAAGTCATTATAAATTGCCAAAATTAGTTTAACTGTTTTCAATTTCAAATATTTGCGTGGAGTTAGAATTCTCATTGCTCAAATTTATTTATCGAGTTATCGACGATTACATTGCATTTAGGTTCAGATTAGCGTGTCACCCTTGCACTACCACCTAGCGTCGTGGGTTTTGTGCACCTGTAGCCTACCCCTACATTATTTCGGTATCAGAGGGAGGTTAGGCCATTTGCATGCTTCGTAGTGATAGGTTTTAAATAGTCATTGAGTTCATTTATGTCTAGTTATTGTCGTCGTTCGTCTCCTCTCTCTGAGTATCCTGAGTTTACCTATACCCGACCTCATAGAACCCCTTTAGAAAAACCTTCATGTTATCATTATGATTATCTTTGTTCCCCGCACACTGCTCATAGAGATCGCGTCGACCCCTCGACACAATTCCATTATGCTAGAGGCGATCACCACGACGAGAGGTCCTCACGTCTTCATCATTACACCTCTCCGCGACTCCATGATGATAGAATTGAATATCGTTCAGGTCATCGCCGCTACACATTTGCTCCAGTAGGGGAACCTGGGTTTGGATATGAACGACCTCCACTGCACGTTTACAAGGCACATACGCACCCTCGAGCACTATCTGATTATGTTAGGGACTACCGTCTAGTCGACCCTCAGGAAACTTATAAAGGTCACCATCGGCAGGATCACAATACATGTCAGGACCCTCATAGTGTTCCACCAATAGAGTTACCTGAGGCTGAATTTTTGCGATTAGTTCTTGACTGCTTTGATCTCTTAGAAGCTCAATTTGATCACCTAAGATCTACATTACGAAGACAGCCTAGACATTTGGGTCAAGCCACCGATGTGGCGAGTAGTGCTCCCACCGAGATAAGAGACCCGACACTTGGTTTTGATCCTTCTCAGTTTGATGAGATTCAGTGCTCATGTGATCTTGAGGTTGAATCTGATCATGACCCTATGCTACAGATGGAGAGTGATACCAGCATGACTAGTGAGCGTGGTCACGTGGGCGAGGACGAGCGACCCAGTGATGTTGTGGTGGTATACCCATCCTTTTCACCTCACCTAGACCTACACCTAGACCTAGTGTCCCCTTTGAACAGAGACACAATTCTCGACACTATATCGATTGACCCACACTTGAGTCTGGGCACCCCTACTCTCCCCTTAGCACTATCTCGAGTCACTTTGTACAACCCATATTCGTCGAGGAGGGGCCCCACCAGGGCCAGGTCAACAAAGGTCAAAGTCAACAAGTCAAAATGGAGGTCAGAGTCAATGTGCCACACAAAGGAAGGCCTGGGCATGTATGGCGAGCTCCCCTCGCATACTCGCCAGATAGGCGACTAGGCGAGCTACTCGCCCATCCGTGCGAGTTCCTCTAGGAAGTCGCCTAGTCGCCGAGGGGTGGGGGTATAAATAGATCCCCCTCCCCCAGGATTTTCCTATAAATAGGACCCCAGGGGTACGAGGAGAGGGACTTGAAATCCCAGTTAGGATCTCGCGAGCTCTACTTCTTGGATACCAGCTGAGCCTTTGGATTCCTTCTCCTTAGAGACCAGGTCGCGACCTCGTGACTTAGTTATCAGCTAGTCTCCCTCGTACCTTGCTCGACCAATTTTGGTTGTGAAGGGGTTGTTTCTTCCAAGCATCCGGGTACGTGGTGGGACCTTCCATCCATAGCATCCGGGGTCCTGTTTGTTGACTTTCTTCTTCGTCCTTGCGCCCTTAGCCGTTTAGCCTTGCTGTAGAATCAATAACCTTAGGCTGCCTTGAATCGATTTTTGGAGTAGAGAATTTTCCCGGCTTCAACACTTGGTGCGGTGAGCGTGGATCGCGGCCGAGGAGGAAAGTTTCGTGGTTTAGCGAGATAATAAATGGTGGCGAGCATGGAGAGTTGGTCGGCAACTCGGCGGGGGCTGGTAATCCCTCGTGAGGTAAACGAGTTCGTGACTGTGACAGCATTCGAAGACTTCGCAAAGAGGATCGAGAGGACCATCCTCGCCGGGCTTTCTCATCTTACTGATGTCATGGCGAGCTCCTCCCGTCGCGTGACACCGCCGGATGAGGAAGCGCCGCCGAGGAGAGCTGGGAAGGAGCCCGCTTGGGCGAGAGAGGAGGGACCGATGTAGTCGCGACACTATCCGACAGGTAACCATGGGATTAGATTCCGAGATCCAGAGCCGCCGACGAGGTATCGCGATACTCGTCAGTGGAGCGAGTATGATGTTTCTAGCGAGGATGAAACTCGTCATCGTCAGGGAGGGAGGAGCCCCTTCTCTGACGAGATCCTCGCGGCCCCAGTTCCTGAGGGGTTCAGAGAGCCCGTCCTCGCCTACTACTCCGGCAGAGATGACCCGGTCAGGCATCTCCAATGGTTTGAGGACGTGGTGTCGATCCGCAACATGTCCGACGCCTTCAAGTATAGATTCTTCTCCATCACCTTCAAGGGTAACGCAAGAGATTGGTTCCACCAGTTGCCAACCAGTTCCATTTACTGCTTCACCGATCTGCGTCGGGGCCTCATGGCGAGGTTCGCCACATCTAAGAAGAGGAAGAAGGAGGCAACGACCCTCTTCAAGATCATTCAAGGGCAACATGAGAGTCTTGGCCACTACATCGATCGTTTTCAGGAGGAGATCTTAGAGGTGGAGGAGGTGGACGACTTCACTTTGATGCTGGCCCTCAAGTTCGGTTTGAAGCAGGGGCTGTTCAGCATGGAGATGGGTCCAAACCCCCGAGGTCCTTCGAAGAGATGGTGGAGAGGGCAAATACGTTCGTCCAGGGAGAGGAGAAGAACAAGGACTTCTTGGCGCGACTGGATGGGGATGAGCCGTTGGGGCAATGGAGAGTAAGACCTTCGGAGGCAAGAGGTGGAAGACTATCGGAGAGACAGGTCGAGAGGAGAAGGGAGGAACCGAGAAGGGAGGAGCCAAGGAGAAGAGAGTCGAAGAGAGAGGAGCAGAGGAGGGAAGAGCCCAGGAGGGCAGAAGATCGGAGGAGGCAGGAAGAGAGAAGGCTCGTGGAGGCTCGGGAGGGAAGAGGAGAAGAGAGGCGATTCCAGTATTTGGCGAATCAGCCTCAGTGGAGACCAACAGCTAGGCTGCGGTCCCAGCAAGAGGAGAGGAGGAACGACAACCGGCAGGAGGAAGGCCGAGGTGGAGGTAGAAGAGAAGCGATGACCATTGCCCGTCAGGGAAACAAGCGTCGCCGGAGAGAGCAGCGAGCGATGCGTCAGGAGGCGGAGATTCCCCTCTACTGCGATATTCATCGGATAGAGGGGCACATGACATTGGCCTGCCCAGAGTTTTGGGAGGCAAGGAAGAGGTTGGAGGCCGGAGTGGCAGAGAGGGAGCAGCAGAGGCAGGAGGCCCCGATGGGGCAGGTGGCATTCCAAGCTCCGGCGAGGAGGAGAAATGAGGATCAGGTCGATCTGGGAGGTCGCGGAGAGGTGATCCACGACCCAGGAGGTGGGCAGGTCGGTGTGATCAACGGCGGGGCCGGACTCGGAGCTTCCCACAAGGGGAGTCTCCATCAGATCTATCGGAAGAGCTTCGCCTCTCAGAGCGTCGCCTCGACCTCTCAGGTTCCGCCGCCGTTAGATGAGATCACCTTCTCCGAAGAGGACATGCTAGGGAATGAGAACCCCTTCCATGATGCCCTAGTCATCCAAGCTGCCATCGAGGATTTCACCGTCGACCGAATCTTTGTGGACAACGGGAGTTCGGTGAACGTGATCTTCAAGAGAACTTTCGTCGGGCTTCAGGTGGAAGCATCCAGAGTCCAAGCTGCGGACGGACCCCTCCTTGGCTTCTCAGGAGAGAAGAAATAGGTGGAAGGAGGGGTAGACCTTCTAGTCACCCTGGGAGGAACTTCAATCCGATGCCGCTTTGTCATCGTCGACGCGCCGAGCTGCTATAGTGTCATCTTTGGGCGTCCCTTCATCAACTACTTCAAAGCGATTCCATCGTTATATCATCAATGCCTGAAGTACTGTCGGGGAGATGTCCAAGTGAGGATCAGAGACAATCCAAGAGCTGCCAGGGAGTGCTACCTGAATGCCGTCAGTACCATCAGCTGGATGGAGGATGCAGAGAGGTTAAAGAAGATGCTGGAGAAAGAAGAAGGTATGCGTGCTGCTGAGGAGTTGGAGGAACTGGAGGTGATCTCCCGGAAGGGGGAGCCGGGTTTGTTGAAGGTTGGAGGATCCTTGCCACTGGAAGGAAAGATCGAGATGGCCGCTTCCCTGCAAGAGAACGTTGACGTCTTTGCTTGGAGTGCTGCGGAAATGTCAGGGATCGATGCCGATGTTGTCTACCCTCGCCTCAACCTGGATCCCAAGATCGCCCCTGTCCGTCAGAAGCAGAGGAAGAGCGCCATCGCGCTAGCCGGTCCAATTCGGGAGGAGGTGGAGAAGCTGCTGGAGGCAGGGTTTGTTTCGGGGATCCAGTATCTAGGCTGAGTCTCCAATGTGGTAATGGTGAAGAAGTCCGGAGGGGGCTGGCGTTTATGTATTGACTTTTCTATATTAAATAAAGCCCTGCACGAAGGATTGCTACCTCTTGCCTCAAATCGACGCGCTGGTTGATTAAGCCGTCGGGTTTCCTGTAATGAGTTTCTTTGATGCCTTTTCAGGTTATCACCAGATCCGAATGCATCCCCCCGACTGCCGCGATGTCTCTTTCATCACCAGCGATGACTGCTACAGCTACAAGATGATGCCCTTCGGGCTCAAGAACGCGGGCGCAACATACCAGCGAATTATGGACCGAGTCTTCAAAGAGCAGAATGGGCGGAACCTTGAAGTGTACGTGGATGATCTCCTTGTCAAGAGCAAGAGCGTCGCGGAGCACATAAAGGATCTGGTGGAGACTTTCGCCACCCTGAGGAAGTACAAGATGCGACTAAACCCGATCAAGTGCGTGTTCGGGGCGGGAAGAGGGAAGTTCCTAGCTCACCTCCTCACTCCAAGGGGGGTGGAACCTAACCCCAACAAAGTCAAAGCCATTCTGGAGATGGCGTCCCCGAAGGATCCCAAGGAAGTGCAGAGGTTAACTGGAAGGCTGGCGGGTCTTAGCTGTTTTCTCTCCAAGGCAGGAGAAAAATGTTCTCCGTTCTTCAAGACTCTCCGAGGCAAGCGTTTGAGTGGACCGCGGAGTGCGAGGAGGCCTTTGTAAAGCTCAAGCAGCAGCTAACTCAGGCTCCTCTCCTCCAAGGCCCGCAGGGAAGCGAAGACCTCCTACTCTATCTAGGAATAGGAGCGGAGGCGGTCAGTTTCGTGTTGGTCAGAGAGGAAGGAAAGAAGCAGCTCCCCATCTACTATGTGAGTAGAGTGTTGCAGCAAGCAGAGACGAGGTATCCTATCCTGGGGAAGTTGGTCTTTGCCTTGGTAGTTTCAGCTCGTAGTCTTCGCCCATATTTTCAGGCTCACTCCATCAAGGTCGTCTCAGATCACCTGCTTCGTAGTATCTTGGATGGAGTGGAGCATTCTGGCAGGTTGGCAAAGTTGGTGGTGGAGCTCAACGAGTTTGATATCTCTTACTCTCCGAGGGTAGCGATCAAGGTCCAGGCAGTGGCGGACTTCCTTGCCGACTTTTCGGTCGAGGTAGGAGGAGACGAAGGCTCTTCCAGCCCAGTCTCTTGGAAGATGTTTGTGGACGGGGCTTCAGGCAAGTATTCCGTGGGAGCCAGAGTAGTGCTTGTAAGCCCGCAGGGAACTAGGATCGAGCAAGTAGTCGAGATCCTCTTCCCCGTCACGAACAATCAGGCGGAGTACGAAGCCATGGTGGTCGGCTTGCGTCTCGCCAAGGAATTGGCAATGAAGGATATCAGGGCCTTCACTGACTCGATGGTGGTTGCGTCGCAAATCAGAGGAGAGTTCGAAGTGCACGACCCCGTCCTGCAAAAATACTTAATCAAAGTTAAAGGTCTGATCGGGGGGTTCCAGTCTGTCTTCGTCGAGCATGTACCCCGAGAGGAAAATTCAGAGGCCGATTACCTTGCCAAGTATGGTCCCCGGGCTGGGGGGACAGTGACTTAACTGTTTAAACCGTCCATCGAGGAAGTGGAGATGATGGAGATCGAGTAGAGAGGCTCATGGAGGGATCCGTTCGTTACGTTCTTAACGACGGGACAGCTCCCTGCCAGTGAAGGAGATCAAAGAAAATTCTGGTACAAGACTGCTTCCTACCTGCTACAGGAAGGGGAGCTTTATCGCAAAACTATCTCAGGGCCCTTAGCCAGATGTTTTTCAGAGATCAAAATCCCTCGTGTTCTAGAGGAGATCCATTCAGGAGAGTGTGACAACCATTCGGGGACTCGTACTTTGGAGTAGAGGATCCTAAGGCATGGTTACTTCTGGCCAACCATTCGGAAGGACGCGGAAGCCTTCTCGAAGAAATTTTCTAAGTGTCAACTCTTTGCACCTCTTCAGTTGCAACCTGCTCAGCACCTTCGCTCGATCACCGCTCCCTGGCCTTTCGCCATCTGGGGAATGGATTTGATCGGCCCCTTTCCTCAGGCTAGCGGGCAGAGGAAGTTTGTCCTTGTCATGATCGACTATTTCTCCAAGTGGATCGAGGCCAAGGCGCTCGCCAAGACCACTTCACAAATCGTAAAGAACTTCACTTGGGGGGAGATTGCCTGCAGGTTCGAGATTCCTCTGGTCATCATCACCGACAACGGTCCGCAATTTGCCAGCTTGGAGTTGGAAGACTTCTGCAAGCAGCTAGGGACGGATCTTCGATTCGCCTCTGTGCATCATCCTCGAAGCAACGGGCAGGTGGAAGCCACCAACAAGCTGGTCATTAACCTCCTGAAGAAGGTCACCAACCTGAAAGACAACTGGGCGGAGCAACTCCCCTCGGTCCTATGGGCTCTGAGAACGACTCCAAACTCGGCCACTGGGGAAACACCTTCTAAGTTGTCCCACGGTTCTGAGGCACTCATCCCAGTGGAATTTGAGGTGCGAAGCCCGAGAGTGATTGCAGCTGGAGATGGCAGCGATGAATGGCGCCTGGAAAACGAAGAGACTCAGAGGCTCTCGTTGGATTATATCGAAGAACTTTGCGACTTGGCCTCTGCCCGTCAAGAGGAAATCAAGAGGCGCATGGCGAAGCACTTCGACAAGAACGTCCGTCTCAAGCATTTTCTCACTGGAGACCTGGTCATGAGGAAGGTGGACGCTGAGGGAAGGGGAGCTGCAGTTGGTAAGCTACATCCCAACTGGGAAGACCCCTTCATCGTTCAGGGAGCCCTAGCCACTGGAGGCTATCGTCTGTAAAATCAAGAAGGAAAATAATTGGGAGGTACCTGGAGCAGAGATGACCTGAAAAGGTTCTATCCCTAGTAGCCGCATGTTTGCTTCCTTGTAATCTCGTTTGCATATATGTATATACACTTGCGTAAAACTGTTTCCTTTATGCTGTTTCATCACAAGACATTTGGTAACTTGGAGGATCAACCCTATATCGATCCGGAAAACCAGCACTCGACCTATTCCTCCTAAATAGCCCAGAGCGGATGATGGGATGATGCCTCGGGATTTAAGTGTCCTTGTAAGACCGAGCCCCTGCACTGACGGTCGAGATCAACTCCCCCCTTGCATGTCGGCCTAGCTACCCCCGATCGCATCTCTCCTTCGACTGGAGGAACTATCAGGAACAGGACGAGAAGCTAACCTCCCGGGCTCGAGGGAGAGTCGACCTCACCAAGTTCCCCCTCGCGTAAAGGCGTCTCAGTTATACCCCAGGGCAGGATAACCTGCCAGGGGAGAGGCAAGAGCAAGCTCAAGGGATGGGGTTAACCTCGAGTGCGTCCTATAGGACCCTCAGAGGGATTTTCCCCTTCGCTCACTCACCGGCATTCGAGGCCAAGTGGCCTAGCCAAAGGCAATCTCCACGATTGGATCGGGACACGAGCCTTCGACCCGTTCCTCCTAAATATGCTAGTACGGACGATGAGACGATGCCTCGGGATATAAGCGTCCTCGTAAGACCGATCCTCTGCATTGACGGCCGAGATCAGCTCCCTCCTTGCATGTCGGCCTAGCTACCCCCGCGGGCATCTCTCCTCCGACTGGAAGAATTATTAGGAACAGGTTTGGATGCCAACCTCCCGATTCGACGGAAAGAGTCATGTCGTTGAAAAATTTCCTTTATTCGCAAAGCATCGGTACAGCTAATCTCTTTGTCGCTCCTCAAGTAGCAGGATAAACTACCTTAGCAACCGTGAAAGTCCCCGAGTCGTGGGGTTATCGTAAGTCCAAGTCCCTGTACGGGCTCCTCTCTTGCATACCGGCCATCAACCCCCTCGGGTGAAGAAAGTTCCTCGTTGGAGTGATGTCGTAGTCCGTGATCTTTGTACGGGCTTCTCCCCTGCAGACCGACTACTAGCCACCCGAGTCGACTACTTCCCACCACTAGTTGAGCTTGACTCCTGCTGGGTGTCGACTACTTCCCACCACCAGTTGAGCTTGACTCCTGCTGGGTGTCGACTACTTCCCACCACCAGTTGAGCTTGACTCTTGCTGGGTGTCGACTACTTCCCACCACCAGTTGAGCTTGACTCCTGCTGGGTGTCGACTACTTCCCACCACCAGTTGAGCTTAGCTCTTGTTGGGTGTCGACTACTTCCCACCACCAGTTGAGTTTGACTCCTGCTGGGTGTCGACTACTTTCCACCACCAGTTGAGCTTGACTCATGCTGGGTGTCGACTACTTCCCACCACCAGTTGAGCTTGACTCCTGCTGGGTGTCGACTACTTCCCACGACCAGTTGAGCTTGACTCCTGCTGGGTGTCGACTACTTTCCACCTCTTCCTCGGCGGGAAGTAGTTAGGCCGCTGCCTATCCGGCCTTCAGGCCGAGCTGTCCAGCGGAGGAGGTGGTGACAGTGTCGTGCCCGACAACGGTGTTCGCAAGCTCGTTAGGGGAGGCGGCGGAGGCAGAGGTGTACTCGCTAGCTGTCGCGAGTTTGAAGGGGAAGCAGGGGGTGGCGGCGGCGCAGGGATACTCGCCTCCAGCTGCGGTTTGGAGACCGGAGGAGGAGGCGGCGGCGGCAAAGGGATGCTCGCCGCCGGCAGCTGTTGGGCAGTAACAGAGACGGGAGGAGCTTTGCCCGTCCCAGGCTGAGGGGTCTTGGCCGGTGCGGGATTATTTCTCGCAGGGAGATCCTTACTCGCCGAAGGAACCTCCCCCGCCGAGGTACTTCAGTCGCCTTCTTAGGGCCGACGTTGATCCGCACAGTGCGCGCGGTTTGGACTCGTTTCCCAGCTTCGAGAGCGATCAGCGGTGCCCTTCGCAGAGGAGTAGCGTCGAGCACCACGACGACGTCATCTGGCGAAGGATCTGCATGTATCCGCGAAAATCGAGTCAGCAAAAACTTCGGCAACCGTTAAACTTTCAATGGCATCGGCGAGATAGCGACCTTGCGAGCCAGCAAGGTCGACCTGCTCCTGTGTCTGAATATCAGCGACTTCGGGGGCAGGGGGGATGATCGGCGATTTGAGAAAGTCGGGGCATGGATGGATATGTCAGGAATATCGTCTAGCCCAAGCTCGTCAAGGAGTTGTTGTGTACTTGTAGGGGGTACGAGATCCTTGGCTGTCGCGACGACATCCTTCGGCGACGGAGGCGGGTTGTCGACCTTGGAGGCGAGCGACTTCTTCGATTTCTTCATTTTCTTCTTCTTGCTCGGAGGCAAGTCGGCGGCGACTTCACCCTCCCGTGACCTCTTCAGCTTGGAAGGTTGGAAGAAGCCTGACAGCGCGTCGAGGCTCTGTTTGAGAACTTCCCCGTCTGTTTTCGACATGGTGTGCGAGCTCCAAAAGGCGTACCTCAAAAACCAGGCCCCCTATTTATAGAGATCGACGGGCATCTACTAGGTGCGTGTATTTCAAGAGCTCGCCGAATACGAGTTGGATGATTCTTTCCGAGTTCCTACGTCGCTCGAAAAGAGCGGGGATTGTGTACAACCCATATTCGTCGAGGAGGGGCTCCACCAGGGTCAGGTCAGCAAAGGTCAAAGTCAGCAAGTCAAGATGGAGGTCAGAGTCAACGCGTCGCACAACGGAAGGCCTGGGCGAGTATGACGAGCTCCCCTCGCATACTCGCCAAGTGGGTGACTAGGCGAGCTACTCGCCCAACCGTGTGAGTTCCTCCATGAAGTCGCCTAGTCGGCGAGGGGTGGGGGTATAAATAGACCCCCCCCTCCCCCAGGATTTCCCTATAAATAGGACCCCAAGGGTACGAGGAGAGGGACTTGAAATCCCAGTTAGGATCTCGCGAGCTCTACTTCTTGGATACCAGTTGAGCCTTTGGATTCCTTCTCCTTAGAGACCAGATCGCGAACTCGCGACTTAGTTACCAGCTAGTCTCCCTCGTACCTTGCTCGACCAATTTTGGTTGTGAAGGGGTTGCTTCTTCCAAGCATCCGGGTACGTGGTGAGACCTTCCTGTCGTGGCATCCGGGGTCCTGTTTGTTGACTTTCTTCTTCGTCCTAGCCTCCTTAGCCGTTTAGCCTTGCTGTGGAATCAGTAACCTTAGGCTGTCTTGATCCGATTTTTGCAGTAGGGAATTTTCCCGGCTTTAACACACTTCACTACTGAGAGTCGAGAGTATAGTGTTGAATTCATAGTCGAGAGTATAGTGTTGAATTCATAGTGTTGAATTCATAGTGGCTACCTCACCCACTTACGAGGACACTACCTCTATCAACGATACTCGTCTGAGAGATCTTCCCATTATTAATGACCTCATTGTTGAACCTCCAGATAAGTCTCCTAATGAGCCACTACTCCCTTGGAAGGTTCATGAGGCTAGCGTTGACTTTGTTATGGGTGTCCTACTTGCTCCCACAAACACTACTGTTATTGGTGCCCTCCTCGTGGTGGACTATCCTATCATTATCGACCTCCTCGGGATTAAGTCCTCGAGAGGCTCATTTGACAAGCCTTCTCTCCTACACTTTCGTGGTGAATCGTGTATCCACACTAATGATCATCTCACATGTGATGATTTTGGTATACACCCCCGGGTGAGCCACCTGATGGGCTATATCATTTGAGAGGTATCCATCACACCAGAGCTCCACACTATTTTGTCACCATCTACGTCGTCCCCACGGACGATGACGTCGGTCACCCTAGCTTTTTCCATCGACCACCCGGTAAGCCTCCTAATAGGCCACCCCATGTTAGTAATATCCAAGTTATTGTCAGGCCTTCCCTTAGGAAGTGTGTCGAGTATGTTGTGCTCTATTTGCATCATTCGCTTCATTTGCATGAGTTAGTTGGGTCACTTATTCATCATTTGCATGCATTATATGAGTCGGTTCGCCGACGAATAATAACGAGTAATGAAAACTATAAAACCTATGCGGATAAGCGAAGGCGAGAACAAGTGTTTAATGAAGGCAAGAAAGTTATGGTGTGAATCCGCCCTGAGAGACTCCCCTCAGGGTCTGCCAAAAAGCTAAGCGTCAGGCGAATGAGTCCTTACTCAATTATTAGTCGTATTGGGACAAACGCCCACCGACTCGATATCCCGACAAGTATGAGAATTCATCCAGTGTTCAATGTTGAGGATCTGATGCCGTACTACGATCCTCGCGAGTATGTGGACCCGAACAGTGAAAATGCCCAGCCACCCCCACCCCCACTTTCGCTGTCTTACCATTCTCATACTCCACCTACATCTGATAGCCACTACAACCCACCCACTTTTGACACCCACTCACCCGGGGATTCGTCTTCTCTGGTTTCATCGACGGCACCACTGATCGCACTGAGATCCACCACTCGAGAGATGAGTGATGAGAGCATCACAGAGTTCAGATTCCACCATCTTGTTCCTACTTCAGATGGGTCGCGATGTCGCTACTTGGTACATTGGCGGGGCCGCCTCGACGCAGTTGACGCTTGGATACTTGCAACAGAGCTTGATCGATTCGCCCCTGGACTTCGACTTCCGCACAACCATCTCCATTCACTGGAGATGACAACTTTTCAGTCAGGGGGAGTTGATTGACGAGGACACTCTTCTGCCGACAACACTTTGATGACTTCCGGTGGACCTCTTCGAGTTGTACCTGACATTCATCGAGAGAATTTCGATCCCAATTCATCAGGAGATGAATTCTTTCAAGCCGGGGAGATTGATGCGGAGCAGAGACGAGCATGAGCTTTTGGCCCATTCGGGGTTGATTTGACGACTAACCATGTATGACGTCCCCGGATCGACGATCGGACTCCACAGATGTGTCTGAATCCGCGTCGCGAGCCGAGATCATATATTAGTTTATTTTTATTGGTTTATTTTCATGTATTTTAGTGGCCCCTCCCACCGGCCTATCATAGTCGTTGATATGGATGCCCTAGTGTCTTGTTTTATTATAAATATTGGTCTAAGAGGCTGAACCAAGGCATTGCAGAATTTGGAGACTTCTATTCCCGGATTTCAGCGATCACTCCCCGGTGCCGATGTCGTGGAACCCTAGGTGACGACTCCTAGGCGCTCAAACTCCCCCCAAGGTACTACCCATCCATAGCCTTCTTCTTCCCCCTCCGAAACCCTCATCCTCAGCCCCTACAGCCCCCAAATCCCAATCCCCTACCGCTATCCTGGAAGCTCGATCATTGCTCACCGATCACTGCTTGGCGAACAATGTTTACGAACTACTGTTCGCGAGTTACTGTTCACAGCGACACTGTTCACGCCAGTCACTGGTCATGCCGACCCTCCACTTCTTCCCTCCCGTGGATCCACCTCCTTTAGCCCTAATTTCTTGGATCAATTCAGATCTATGAATTTCAGTCCCGATCCGTTATTTACATCTTTCATTCATCACCCCTCCACCCGTATCCGACCCTAAATAGCGGATCCCCCTTTCCCGGCCCAAATCTACTTGTACGTGTCCGGATCTACCCATTTCTCGTCCGATCTCACCATTTACCGTCGAGGACAGCCACCATCATTTTCACGCCGCCGGTTCCACCTCCGATCGCCGATCTACACATCCGGACCCAAATTCTTTAGTGCCTCGGTTCAGCCAACTACTTTGTGAGTTTCTTGTGGTATTGACTTATTTGATTTTACATTTTCATTGGTGAATTAATATATGTGCTCTGATTCTTGCTAGTAGAAATTGTCTTTATTACGCTAATAATTTGCAGGAGGAGACATTCGTCGCGCGCTTTGCTTTGGCCCTCCGAGCGGAGAAGCCATTATAAATTGAAAAAAATTAATTAACTGTTTTCAATTTCAAATATTTGCGCGGAGTTAGAATTCTCATTGCTCAAATTTATTTATCGAGTTATCGACGATTACATTGCATTTAGGTTCAAATTAGCGTGTCACCCTTGCACTACCACCTAGCATCGTAGATTTTGTGCACCCGTAGCCTACCCCTACATCTCATATGCTTGAGATTTTCACTGAAATGGTGGATATTGAAGATTTGAAGAAGAGGATGACATGGATTATGTTTTATGTTGTGCTATTTGAAATTCTTGTCCTTTATGTAAATTTTGAAGGATTATTATTTCAGACGAAGAATGAGATTCTCATCTTTGATGGTAAGATATTTCGAAATTAACTTAAGTAGTTTAAGCATGTACAAGGTATAAAAATGAATCAGCTAGATAAAAAAATAAAAAAGGCAGCCTGGTGCACAAAGCATCCCCGCACAACGAGGGTTCGGGGAAGGGTCCCACCACAAGGGTGAAATGTAGGCAAACCTTACCCTTCATTTTCGCAAAAATGAATCAACTCGATGAGCAAATAAAAATTAATGTTGATGAATGCAAAGAAAAAGTTAGACTTAAGATGGATAGAAATTGTTCAGCAAGATGTACATTGATTATCTTTAACAAGTATAATAGCACGCAACAAGGACAAATGGAAATTAAGTATTCATAGAGCCAACCCTAAGTAGTTGAATAAGGCTATTACTTTTGGTGATTGTAGAAAACCAGGGACCATCCAATTCAAACCAGCTAGTTAGAGTGGAGAGGCCCTTTTGGACATATAAGCCACACTGGGAAACCAAGGATATATGAAATGCGACTAAATCAACAAGATTGCAAATAGACACGACCACATTAGCTATAATCTAAATATCAAGTGGTCCCTCACGATACTTGGTTCTGCCGTGAAACACAGATGATATTTGCATTTTCTATTTCTTATGTCCGTAGTTGTCATTTTTGGAGAAATAGGTTGCTGATTTATTCTTTATTCTTGATATGCTAATTGTACGTGAAAATCATGTAGAAGATACTGGAAATGATTTGTATAGTTCTGAGTGTTTTTTAAAATAAATATTGTGCTGCAAATGAATAAAAAAGCGCAGCCCGGTGTACAAAGCATCCCCGTATAGCGAGGGTACAGGGAAGGGTTCCACCACGCGAGTGAAATGTAGAAAAACCTTACCCTGCATTTTTGCAAGAGGCTGCCTCTAGGACTTGAACACGCGGCCTCAAGGCACATGGCAACACCTCAACTAGTGTGCCAAGGCTCCCCTTCAATTGTGCTATAAATAGAATAAAGAAAAATAAATTGATTTTTCTATTCTTGCAATAATCTAACATTCCTTTTCAAATTGGAGCATAATTATTCAAGGCCCATAACAGCCAACTATCTTTAGAAGCATTGCTTTGGTGATAATATTTGCTAACTATAGAACTTATGCGTACATGAGCAAATGAAATATTCTCACCAATCTAGAAAAAAGTGACAATTTACTTCTATATCTTTAGTGCATTTATGAAGCACAAGATTTTCTACAAGGTGCGTAGCATCTTAATTATCATAGAAGAGGAAAAATAGAGAGGATCTAGTAATGTCATGATCTCTAGGAGGGAACACAACCATAACATCTCTGTAGCAAATTGTCCAATTGCTCGATATTCTCCTTCAAGTACTTGAGCTAGATAATTACAGAACATCAAAAATGCATTGACATACCGAGTGATTTAACATGCGACATTTTATGTTTATAAACACTGTTGGTCTTAAAAAAGTGAAATCCGTTAAAATGATTTTCAAAATATCCTTTGAACTAATGCAAAAATAAAGACACTTAGTTACACAGGGATCTAGTTCATCATGGATAAATCTAATATTCTTCCCAAAAGAAATGACATATAAATGTCCTAGCAGGGATGAAAATATTATTAACAAAATCTATGACGAAGAGAGAAACATTTCCATTAATTTTATTAAACATGTAGTGTATGAGGCAACTGGAGTGATATCAACAAAACTCTTTAATGTTTTAGAACATACATCTTTAATTAAATAGTAAAATTTGTAAATCACACAATTGATTCATAATTGATCACAGATATTCCCAAGCAAGCAAGCAAGTGACAATTGCAAATTAATTGAGGTTGCACTAAAAGTAAATGCACGACCAAGAGAGCATCAAATCAAATCAATATGAGCCAAATAATTCACGAAATACAATTAGCACTCATATAATGTAAAGGAAATGAAATTAAGATGCAAACTCACTAAGTAATTAGTGTCGGTGGTGATGGGGTGGATCCGGTGATGGCAGTGGCTATCTGGAAGGGAGAATGTTGCTACTTAGGTTCTGTCAGAGGGTAAAATGCACTTATGTGGGCTGGTATTGACTGGTTGGCGCTTTAGGGGGATTGGGGCTTAGAAAGGAGTAAGGGGTACGGTAATACATGGTTTCTTGGGGTTGGAATGGTTGGTTATGGATGGGGAAGGGAGTATAAAGGCTTGTTTTTGCTGTTGGAGGAGGCAACAGAGATTCAACAATTGTTGGAGGACGTAACATAGATTCAACAACTGTTGGAGGGTCGGGAGAGGGCTGGAAGGCTTGTGGAGTTTGGGGTCTGTGTAGAGGAATCCCGTGACTGAATGGAAATCCGGCGACGGGGGGATCAGACAATGTTGGTGGGGATGAAGTCGAGGAAGTAAGGGAAGGTGGTTGTTGACGTCAAGGAAGGTGGTGGAGGTTGACGCAAAGTCGAAGGAAGAGAAATCGGGTGGATGAAAGGGAAAACTAGGGCGAACGGCGACCGGGCTGAGCAGGATCTTGGCGGGATGGAGTTGCGTGTCTGGCAGAGGGTTCACCAAAGGTAATGGATGTAACATCCCTAAATTATTGACGCAAAATATTTATCTAAATTGTAGGGGCGAGTCGCGACGGATTTTGACCGAGACAGCGTTTTCGTCAAGGTATAAGTTACTTTGCCTTTTGTTAGCGTCCGTTAGTTTGTTTTCAGTGCGTTAACAATAGTGCGTAACGTATTTTATGTTAGTTATGTCGCGCGCGCGGTGAAAATGAGTTAGTATGCAAAGGAATGGGATATGGGGGTGCCAATAGCAGTTTTCACCTCTTTCCTCATGCGGTTATAATAAAAACCGCATACCCGACTTCCTCTTAAACCCCGCACGTCTCTTCTCACGGGAGAAACAGAAAAAAAACCCGCACCCGACGTCTCCCGTTCCGCAAGGCCGACGGTTCCGTCTCCCGCGTGCGCCGTGCCCGGCGACTTCCGAATGCCCTAACCGGCGGCCGATCCTCCTCCGGAAGCCAAATCCGACCACTCCTCCCTCCTCTGAAGGTGCCGGTGAGTGTTCCTCTTCATTCCTAGGCCGTGGGAGGGGTTGGATCAAACCCTAACCGGAAGAGTTAAGTTCCGTTTTGGTTCCGGTGAGTCGTTTCCTCCTTAATCTCGATTCCCTCTTGAAGATCCCTCGTTTTAGAGGATTAGACTAAATAATATTTTGTTCCTTTTGCCCTATTCTAGGTTTGGTGGTCGTGATCCTCCGCGGGTTTCGTGTGGGACGCTTTGAGAGCCCCAATCTCTCCGCATAAAGGTAATATACGAAGCTAGTACACGTATTTTTGCAACCTTAGATGATTTGGAATTTTTCCACCGGAAAACCCTTAGGGAAAAATTATGAGTTTAGGTTTGCCTTGAATTGCAGGATTTTGGTAGGTTCGAGGCAGCACTTTGAAGGTCCCCAGCAGTAGGTTTACCTTCGGAATAGAAGATGCCGCCGCGCCGAGTGTACGAGCGCCGCACCACCGCTGTAAGGAAATTTAATACCTGTTAGTTAGACATAACAAATGTTATATTTTGTATACGCATATGTAGGTTTCGTACAAGCAACATAACCATGCATAGTAAAGTGTGGCGGTAGGAAAATGGTCGCGGAAAACGTGTAGGATGACGCCCTTTTCCATGACCCAGTTAGTCAAGTTATGAATAATTGTTTTAAGTACGAAACGTTACCCGCGTACGTAAGTTTGGAATTTGTCCAACCAAGGGCGTGAATGTCCCTTCAAGTCGACCACAAGAAAGTCAAGGGTCGCTTAGTAGTACACCAGAAAAGAGATCCTTTGCAGAGTAGCGTCAGACCACAAAGGTCAGCCAGCACACAGAGTTTCTTCCGTGCTAGGTAGAGGCGCACTACCTTTCTCATAAGGCACATGGAACCTTATGAGTAGTACAGACTTGGGAAGTGTCTTCCCTTGAGCCAGCTAGTGGATTCGGGACCGTGTCCGCGTGACACTAGAACAATTGGGTTCGCAAGATGGTCTCGGGTCGTCAGTTTCAGTTGCGCGTTAGGAGCTACTCTGCCTAGAGCCTTCCTAGTAGATGAGCAGGTTAGAAGCCACCTTAAACTCAAGTATAGACCTGACATGAGACAGTACGCTAGTTAGTGAACGCCAGGACTTGAGTTAGTAAAATAAAAGTCACGTGCTTAGTACGAGTAGATGTGTGACCGGAGAATAGTGCGAAGGCATGCATAGCACATAGCATAAAGGTTTTAAATGCATAAAATTATTTTTCAAAGACATGCATGCATTCATGTGTAAAACTGGGTTTTAGTGTCACTAGGAGGGGTTATTTTTCCTTACTCTGACCCTTCGTGGGCACTGTTTTTCAGGTGACCCAGGTGGGAAGCTGCGACTAGGATGAGCATTTTAGTGGCGTCAGTTTGTACTATTTATCTTTTCAGTTTACTCTATTTCAGCATGTTCCTGTAGATGAGAACATTGTATCAGATTAATATTTTATCTAATTTATTTCAGACATTTTATGGTTAACCAGATTTTCAGTTAATTCAGTTTTACTTCCTGTTTAGTGGCTCTGTGAATCCAGATATCAGGTATGTGGTTACCCTTAGTTTACTTTATTCAAACTTCCGCTGTAAGTCTTAAATTGCTTAGTATAGATTTTATTACCTGCTGCTACTAGTTTTAATACTGTTTCCTAGTTTTCTTTATATCGCTGACCCGGCCGGACGGCTGATTTCTGAAATACTGGGAAGGGGTGTTACAAATTGGTATCAGAGGCAGGTTTAGGATCCCTGGACCCTAGAAAGAATTCACAGAGCCATAGGAGCGTTTAAGAGTAAACTTTTGTCAGTAAAGTACTTTAAGTTGCGATTAAGCCTTAGCGTTCGCTAGAGTACAAAATAAGTTGCTAGATCAAATTTCTTAGATGCTTGATAAATAATCAGATTTCCTTTATATATATTCTATCAGGCACCACGAGTTAGTGAACCAGGTGAATCTTCACGCCAGAACCCGGTTCCTAGTGCAACCATGGGAGACGCTGCCATGCCACAGGTACCGCCAGTTCCAGCAGCTCCAGAGGGCACGGACCTAGCGTCTCAGATTGCCAGGGCGGTTACTGTTGCCTTGATGGAGTTTCAGAGAGGACTGGCTGCAGGGTTTCCAGCTCCAGTACAAGTACCAGTCCCTGCACCAGCTCCGGCAGCAGCACCTGTGGAGATGACCCTGAAGCGCTATTTAAGAAATTTTAGAGAACTTCAGCCTTCGAACTACAGTGGGGATGAGACCCCGATGGATACGGATGATTGGATAGCTAACACCAGAGACCTGCTGAATGTTTTAGAGTGCCCGGAGAATAAGAAAGTTCCTCTGGCAGCTTTCCTCCTCCGAGGAGAGGCAAAAGTCTGGTGGGACAAATACCGGACAGATGATCCTGCAGGTAAAGTGTTATGATCAATTCCTTTATTTTAGGAAGTAATGTGTTAATTTTAATATGGTATGATCGTATTTTTGTTTGGCCAGGCCGTACCCCAGACATGTTCACTTGGGGCGAGTTCTCTAGAGCTCTTGCTAGTTGGTTCGTGCCTCCTTCCGCACGACGAGGTCTCCAAGAGAAGTATCTGAGGCTTTTCCAGGGGGACAGGACAGTTACTGAGTACGAGCGAGAGCTGACTCATCTGGCTAGATATGCGGGCGTGATGCAGGGAGATCAGACTGAGAAGTGCAGTCGTTTCGTGGATGGCTTGCGTGACTCGTTGAGGCAGCCGCTGATGACTATGGTCAACGCTGATTACAGGAGCTTAGTGGATACAGCTCGCAGACTGGAGGCTGACCAGCAGAAGGTTCAGAAGCGAAGTAGTTTCCGTGCGAAGCGATCTCAGGATTCGCATCAGCCGCAACAGAACAAGAATGACCAAGGTAAGAACTGGAACAAGAAGCCGAAGCCTGATGCTAAGAAGAATGGTCAATCTGGTGACCGAAGCAAGGACTATCCCACGTGTCCCAAGTGTCAGCGTCGCCATTCAGGAGAGTGTTTGGCCAGTGCAGGCGTATGCTATAAGTGCCGACAACCTGGACACATAGCTCGCTTCTGTCAGGAAGCTGGGCCAAATCAGGTAATCAAGGTCCTTTTTGTATTGATTACACTTATTGTAATTTCGATAGATTTGTAATGAAATTTATTTTCCTGCAGTCGAAGTTCGAGGTTGGTGGCCCTAGCAGGGTAGATAAGGGCAAAGCATTGATGCTCACTGATGGGAGACCACAGCAGGGTCGAGACTTAGTGCAGCCCAGAGCTTATGGGCTGGGTCAGCAGGAGGCGAAGGATCAGGAGGATGTTGTGACAGGTAAGTGTTGTTTGCTTAACAAGTTGGTTTTAAATCCTCCGTAGTGACACATTAAATTTTTCGTCCTTCATAAATCATTCATGTAGGCATCCTTATGATTCGTAACTTACCCTCTAAGATTCTGTTTGATACGGGTGCCTCGCACTCGTTTATCGCGGAATCTCTAGTGCGTAAGTTGGATTTAGAAGTCTTCCCAGAGTCAGTACCGCTGGAAGTCATGATGCCGAATGGATCCCTTCTGCAGACCAGAGACAAGTGCAGGGTGCCAGTGCAGTTTGGTGACACTGAGATTATCGTGGAGGCTTTGCTGCTACCTATAGCAGGGTTTGACTTGATTTTTGGAATGGACTGGCTTTCAGCAGTCAACGCCAGGATTGACTGTAGGGCGAAGCAGATTCAGTTCGATGGCCCCAACCAGACATCTTTCTCTTTTCAGGGATTGAAGGGAGTAGTGAAGATGATCATATCTGCTGTCCAAGCGAGGAAGTGCATTAGTCAGGGTTGTGAAACCTTCGTAGTACTGATGAGCGCGGAGCCTAAGACTGTTTTGGCAGAGGTACCAGTGGTGCAAGAGTTTCCAGATGTTTTCCCGGAAGAGCTCCCTGGTGCCCCTCCAGATAGAGAGATTGAGTTCCCGATAGACTTGCATCCTGGGGCTACACCGGTAGCCAAATCTCCCTATCGGATGGCTCCAAGGGAACTAGCAGAATTGAAGAGCCAATTGCAGGAGCTGCTTGATTTGGGTTTTATACGCCCCAGTACTTCGCCTTGGAGTGCTCCAGTGCTTTTTGTGAAGAAGAAGGATGGTAGTCTGAGATTGTGCATAGACTACCGCGAATTGAATAAGCTGACCGTAAAGAACAAGTACCCGATTCCCAGGATTGATGATTTGTTCGACCAGTTGGTGGGAGCGAGCACCTTCTCCAAGTTAGATCTGAGGTCGGGCTATCATCAGCTGAAGATTCGTGACGAGGATATTCAGAAGACTGCTTTCAGCACCAGATATGGACATTTCGAGTTTGTGGTCATGCCGTTCGGGCTGACCAATGCCCCTTCGGTATTCATGGACCTGATGAACAGGGTATTTCGGGAATTTCTGGATCGTTTTGTCATCGTCTTCATAGATGATATCTTAGTGTTCTCTAAGAGTGCAGAAGATCATGCAGCTCACCTCAGGATTGTTTTGAGCACACTCAGGAAGAACCAGTTGTATGCCAAATTTTCAAAGTGTGAGTTTTGGCTTCCAGAGATTGCATTCTTAGGCCATATCATCAGTCAGAAAGGAGTTAGCGTTGATCCAAAGAAGATAGAGGCCATTAAGAGTTGGCCAAGGCCGACGACAGTTTCAGAGATTCGCAGCTTTTTGGGTCTTGCTGGATACTACAGGAGATTCATCAGGGATTTCTCGAAGATAGCCTTACCACTGACTTCCCTCACTAGGAAGGGAAAGGGCTTGGATTGGACAGTTGAGTGTGAGTTGGCCTATGAGAACTTGAAGAACAGATTGATGACCGCACCAGTTTTGAGTTTGCCTTCAGGGCCAGACGGATTTCAGATCTATAGTGATGCTTCAGGTCAGGGTTTGGGTTGTGTTCTCATGCAGCATGGAAAGGTCGTAGCCTATGCCTCGAGACAGTTAAAGGTTCATGAGAGGAACTATCCCGTACATGACTTGGAGCTTGCAGCAGTCATTCATGCTCTGAAGATTTGGAGACACTACCTCTATGGAGTGCGTTGTGAGATCTTTACTGATCATAAGAGCCTTAAGTATATCTTTGATCAGCGAGAGCTCAATTTGAGACAACGCAGATGGTTGGAGTTTCTAGCAGACTACGATGTAGACATTCAGTACCACCCAGGAAAGGCGAACGTGGTAGCTGATGCTCTTAGCAGGAGAGGCTCGTGTTTCTATCTTCTCACTCAGCAGGAGGAGTTAGTACGAGAGCTGGAGAGACTGGACATCGTCGTTGTGCCCCGTGGCAGTTTTGGTTCAGCTTGGTTGAGTTGGATGGAGATTTCGTGCGATATTAGAGATAGGATCAGGACAGCTATATCGTTGGATCCAAAGATGGCAGAGATTTGGATCTCAGTGCAGTCAGGTCAAAAAGAGAGGTTCTCTATTCAGGATGAGTTATTATTGCATGATGGCAGAGTGTGCATCCCAGAGGTTAGTCACCTTCGGGAGGACATTCTTTTCGAGGCACACAATTCCAGGTATTCTATACATCCCGGTAGCACGAAGATGTATGCAGATCTTAAGAAGACTGTCTGGTGGCCAGGTTTGAAGGGTGATGTTGCAGGTTATGTAGGGAAGTGTGAGACATGCAAGTTGGTTAAGGCCGAGTGTCAGAGGCCTGGAGGCAAATTGCAGCCACTTCCCATCCCCGAGTGGACTTTTGAGGATATATCTATGGACTTCATTCATGGTTTGCCGAGATCGCAGAGTGGGAATGATTCCTTGTGGGTTATAGTAGATCGACTTTCTAAGGTCGCCCATTTCATTCCTCTTAGGAAGACAGATCAAGGTCCGAAGCTGGCACAGTTGTATATAGACGAGATAGTTCGACTTCACGGTGTTCCCAAGACTATAGTTTCAGACCGAGATGGCAGATTTACCTCCAGGGAGTGGCGATACGTTCAGGAGCGGTTGGGTACCAGGTTACATTTCAGCACCGCTTTCCATCCTCAGACCGATGGACAGACTGAGCGCACAAATAGGACTTTGGAGGATCTGCTACGGATGTGCATTCTAGATTTTGGAGGAAAGTGGGAGAAGTATGTTACTCTTGTGGAGTTCTCCTACAACAACAGTTTCCAGGCAAGTATTGGAATGGCACCGTTTGAGGCCCTCTATGGTAGACGTTGTCGGACACCGTTATGTTGGGCAGAGAGTGAGGAAAGATCTTCTATCAGGGAGTCATGGATTGATAAGACCACTGATAGGATCAAGCTTATTCAGGAGCGTATGAAGACAGCTCAGGATCGCCAGGCCAAGTATCATGATCAGAAGTACAGGTCAGTAGAGTTCAGTGTTGGAGACTACGTTTATTTAAAGGTCAGACCAGTTAGAGGAGTCTCTAGAATAAAGCGAATGAAGAAGCTGAGTCCCAGATTCGTTGGTCCTTTTGAGGTACTGGGAAGAGTTGGTGAGGTTGCTTACAGGTTGTCCTTACCTGAGGAAATGAGTGGTGTACATGATGTATTCCACGTCTCCTATCTGAGGAGAGCAGTCAGAGATCCCAGTCAGATCATCAGTACCGATGAAGCACCAATTGAGACAGATCTTAGTATTGGAGTTAGACCAGTCAAGATAGTGGACTCAAGGATTCAGAAGCTCAGAAATAGAGAAATTCGCATGGTCAAAGTCCTTTGGATGAACTGTGGCCGTCCAGAGTATACTTGGGAGCGAGAGGATGAGCTAAAGAGCAACGCAGACTATTCTTTTCTCTTCGATTCAGGTATGGTTTCAATTTTCGAGGACGAAAATTTTTGTTAGGAGGGGAGATTTGTAACATCCCTAAATTATTGACGCAAAATATTTATCTAAATTGTAGGGGCGAGTCGCGACGGATTTTGACCGAGACAGCGTTTTCGTCAAGGTATAAGTTACTTTGCCTTTTGTTAGCGTCCGTTAGTTTGTTTTCAGTGCGTTAACAATAGTGCGTAACGTATTTTATGTTAGTTATGTCGCGCGCGCGGTGAAAATGAGTTAGTATGCAAAGGAATGGGATATGGGGGTGCCAATAGCAGTTTTCACCTCTTTCCTCATGCGGTTATAATAAAAACCGCATACCCGACTTCCTCTTAAACCCCGCACGTCTCTTCTCACGGGAGAAACAGAAAAAAAACCCGCACCCGACGTCTCCCGTTCCGCAAGGCCGACGGTTCCGTCTCCCGCGTGCGCCGTGCCCGGCGACTTCCGAATGCCCTAACCGGCGGCCGATCCTCCTCCGGAAGCCAAATCCGACCACTCCTCCCTCCTCTGAAGGTGCCGGTGAGTGTTCCTCTTCATTCCTAGGCCGTGGGAGGGGTTGGATCAAACCCTAACCGGAAGAGTTAAGTTCCGTTTTGGTTCCGGTGAGTCGTTTCCTCCTTAATCTCGATTCCCTCTTGAAGATCCCTCGTTTTAGAGGATTAGACTAAATAATATTTTGTTCCTTTTGCCCTATTCTAGGTTTGGTGGTCGTGATCCTCCGCGGGTTTCGTGTGGGACGCTTTGAGAGCCCCAATCTCTCCGCATAAAGGTAATATACGAAGCTAGTACACGTATTTTTGCAACCTTAGATGATTTGGAATTTTTCCACCGGAAAACCCTTAGGGAAAAATTATGAGTTTAGGTTTGCCTTGAATTGCAGGATTTTGGTAGGTTCGAGGCAGCACTTTGAAGGTCCCCAGCAGTAGGTTTACCTTCGGAATAGAAGATGCCGCCGCGCCGAGTGTACGAGCGCCGCACCACCGCTGTAAGGAAATTTAATACCTGTTAGTTAGACATAACAAATGTTATATTTTGTATACGCATATGTAGGTTTCGTACAAGCAACATAACCATGCATAGTAAAGTGTGGCGGTAGGAAAATGGTCGCGGAAAACGTGTAGGATGACGCCCTTTTCCATGACCCAGTTAGTCAAGTTATGAATAATTGTTTTAAGTACGAAACGTTACCCGCGTACGTAAGTTTGGAATTTGTCCAACCAAGGGCGTGAATGTCCCTTCAAGTCGACCACAAGAAAGTCAAGGGTCGCTTAGTAGTACACCAGAAAAGAGATCCTTTGCAGAGTAGCGTCAGACCACAAAGGTCAGCCAGCACACAGAGTTTCTTCCGTGCTAGGTAGAGGCGCACTACCTTTCTCATAAGGCACATGGAACCTTATGAGTAGTACAGACTTGGGAAGTGTCTTCCCTTGAGCCAGCTAGTGGATTCGGGACCGTGTCCGCGTGACACTAGAACAATTGGGTTCGCAAGATGGTCTCGGGTCGTCAGTTTCAGTTGCGCGTTAGGAGCTACTCTGCCTAGAGCCTTCCTAGTAGATGAGCAGGTTAGAAGCCACCTTAAACTCAAGTATAGACCTGACATGAGACAGTACGCTAGTTAGTGAACGCCAGGACTTGAGTTAGTAAAATAAAAGTCACGTGCTTAGTACGAGTAGATGTGTGACCGGAGAATAGTGCGAAGGCATGCATAGCACATAGCATAAAGGTTTTAAATGCATAAAATTATTTTTCAAAGACATGCATGCATTCATGTGTAAAACTGGGTTTTAGTGTCACTAGGAGGGGTTATTTTTCCTTACTCTGACCCTTCGTGGGCACTGTTTTTCAGGTGACCCAGGTGGGAAGCTGCGACTAGGATGAGCATTTTAGTGGCGTCAGTTTGTACTATTTATCTTTTCAGTTTACTCTATTTCAGCATGTTCCTGTAGATGAGAACATTGTATCAGATTAATATTTTATCTAATTTATTTCAGACATTTTATGGTTAACCAGATTTTCAGTTAATTCAGTTTTACTTCCTGTTTAGTGGCTCTGTGAATCCAGATATCAGGTATGTGGTTACCCTTAGTTTACTTTATTCAAACTTCCGCTGTAAGTCTTAAATTGCTTAGTATAGATTTTATTACCTGCTGCTACTAGTTTTAATACTGTTTCCTAGTTTTCTTTATATCGCTGACCCGGCCGGACGGCTGATTTCTGAAATACTGGGAAGGGGTGTTACAAATTGGTATCAGAGGCAGGTTTAGGATCCCTGGACCCTAGAAAGAATTCACAGAGCCATAGGAGCGTTTAAGAGTAAACTTTTGTCAGTAAAGTACTTTAAGTTGCGATTAAGCCTTAGCGTTCGCTAGAGTACAAAATAAGTTGCTAGATCAAATTTCTTAGATGCTTGATAAATAATCAGATTTCCTTTATATATATTCTATCAGGCACCACGAGTTAGTGAACCAGGTGAATCTTCACGCCAGAACCCGGTTCCTAGTGCAACCATGGGAGACGCTGCCATGCCACAGGTACCGCCAGTTCCAGCAGCTCCAGAGGGCACGGACCTAGCGTCTCAGATTGCCAGGGCGGTTACTGTTGCCTTGATGGAGTTTCAGAGAGGACTGGCTGCAGGGTTTCCAGCTCCAGTACAAGTACCAGTCCCTGCACCAGCTCCGGCAGCAGCACCTGTGGAGATGACCCTGAAGCGCTATTTAAGAAATTTTAGAGAACTTCAGCCTTCGAACTACAGTGGGGATGAGACCCCGATGGATACGGATGATTGGATAGCTAACACCAGAGACCTGCTGAATGTTTTAGAGTGCCCGGAGAATAAGAAAGTTCCTCTGGCAGCTTTCCTCCTCCGAGGAGAGGCAAAAGTCTGGTGGGACAAATACCGGACAGATGATCCTGCAGGTAAAGTGTTATGATCAATTCCTTTATTTTAGGAAGTAATGTGTTAATTTTAATATGGTATGATCGTATTTTTGTTTGGCCAGGCCGTACCCCAGACATGTTCACTTGGGGCGAGTTCTCTAGAGCTCTTGCTAGTTGGTTCGTGCCTCCTTCCGCACGACGAGGTCTCCAAGAGAAGTATCTGAGGCTTTTCCAGGGGGACAGGACAGTTACTGAGTACGAGCGAGAGCTGACTCATCTGGCTAGATATGCGGGCGTGATGCAGGGAGATCAGACTGAGAAGTGCAGTCGTTTCGTGGATGGCTTGCGTGACTCGTTGAGGCAGCCGCTGATGACTATGGTCAACGCTGATTACAGGAGCTTAGTGGATACAGCTCGCAGACTGGAGGCTGACCAGCAGAAGGTTCAGAAGCGAAGTAGTTTCCGTGCGAAGCGATCTCAGGATTCGCATCAGCCGCAACAGAACAAGAATGACCAAGGTAAGAACTGGAACAAGAAGCCGAAGCCTGATGCTAAGAAGAATGGTCAATCTGGTGACCGAAGCAAGGACTATCCCACGTGTCCCAAGTGTCAGCGTCGCCATTCAGGAGAGTGTTTGGCCAGTGCAGGCGTATGCTATAAGTGCCGACAACCTGGACACATAGCTCGCTTCTGTCAGGAAGCTGGGCCAAATCAGGTAATCAAGGTCCTTTTTGTATTGATTACACTTATTGTAATTTCGATAGATTTGTAATGAAATTTATTTTCCTGCAGTCGAAGTTCGAGGTTGGTGGCCCTAGCAGGGTAGATAAGGGCAAAGCATTGATGCTCACTGATGGGAGACCACAGCAGGGTCGAGACTTAGTGCAGCCCAGAGCTTATGGGCTGGGTCAGCAGGAGGCGAAGGATCAGGAGGATGTTGTGACAGGTAAGTGTTGTTTGCTTAACAAGTTGGTTTTAAATCCTCCGTAGTGACACATTAAATTTTTCGTCCTTCATAAATCATTCATGTAGGCATCCTTATGATTCGTAACTTACCCTCTAAGATTCTGTTTGATACGGGTGCCTCGCACTCGTTTATCGCGGAATCTCTAGTGCGTAAGTTGGATTTAGAAGTCTTCCCAGAGTCAGTACCGCTGGAAGTCATGATGCCGAATGGATCCCTTCTGCAGACCAGAGACAAGTGCAGGGTGCCAGTGCAGTTTGGTGACACTGAGATTATCGTGGAGGCTTTGCTGCTACCTATAGCAGGGTTTGACTTGATTTTTGGAATGGACTGGCTTTCAGCAGTCAACGCCAGGATTGACTGTAGGGCGAAGCAGATTCAGTTCGATGGCCCCAACCAGACATCTTTCTCTTTTCAGGGATTGAAGGGAGTAGTGAAGATGATCATATCTGCTGTCCAAGCGAGGAAGTGCATTAGTCAGGGTTGTGAAACCTTCGTAGTACTGATGAGCGCGGAGCCTAAGACTGTTTTGGCAGAGGTACCAGTGGTGCAAGAGTTTCCAGATGTTTTCCCGGAAGAGCTCCCTGGTGCCCCTCCAGATAGAGAGATTGAGTTCCCGATAGACTTGCATCCTGGGGCTACACCGGTAGCCAAATCTCCCTATCGGATGGCTCCAAGGGAACTAGCAGAATTGAAGAGCCAATTGCAGGAGCTGCTTGATTTGGGTTTTATACGCCCCAGTACTTCGCCTTGGAGTGCTCCAGTGCTTTTTGTGAAGAAGAAGGATGGTAGTCTGAGATTGTGCATAGACTACCGCGAATTGAATAAGCTGACCGTAAAGAACAAGTACCCGATTCCCAGGATTGATGATTTGTTCGACCAGTTGGTGGGAGCGAGCACCTTCTCCAAGTTAGATCTGAGGTCGGGCTATCATCAGCTGAAGATTCGTGACGAGGATATTCAGAAGACTGCTTTCAGCACCAGATATGGACATTTCGAGTTTGTGGTCATGCCGTTCGGGCTGACCAATGCCCCTTCGGTATTCATGGACCTGATGAACAGGGTATTTCGGGAATTTCTGGATCGTTTTGTCATCGTCTTCATAGATGATATCTTAGTGTTCTCTAAGAGTGCAGAAGATCATGCAGCTCACCTCAGGATTGTTTTGAGCACACTCAGGAAGAACCAGTTGTATGCCAAATTTTCAAAGTGTGAGTTTTGGCTTCCAGAGATTGCATTCTTAGGCCATATCATCAGTCAGAAAGGAGTTAGCGTTGATCCAAAGAAGATAGAGGCCATTAAGAGTTGGCCAAGGCCGACGACAGTTTCAGAGATTCGCAGCTTTTTGGGTCTTGCTGGATACTACAGGAGATTCATCAGGGATTTCTCGAAGATAGCCTTACCACTGACTTCCCTCACTAGGAAGGGAAAGGGCTTGGATTGGACAGTTGAGTGTGAGTTGGCCTATGAGAACTTGAAGAACAGATTGATGACCGCACCAGTTTTGAGTTTGCCTTCAGGGCCAGACGGATTTCAGATCTATAGTGATGCTTCAGGTCAGGGTTTGGGTTGTGTTCTCATGCAGCATGGAAAGGTCGTAGCCTATGCCTCGAGACAGTTAAAGGTTCATGAGAGGAACTATCCCGTACATGACTTGGAGCTTGCAGCAGTCATTCATGCTCTGAAGATTTGGAGACACTACCTCTATGGAGTGCGTTGTGAGATCTTTACTGATCATAAGAGCCTTAAGTATATCTTTGATCAGCGAGAGCTCAATTTGAGACAACGCAGATGGTTGGAGTTTCTAGCAGACTACGATGTAGACATTCAGTACCACCCAGGAAAGGCGAACGTGGTAGCTGATGCTCTTAGCAGGAGAGGCTCGTGTTTCTATCTTCTCACTCAGCAGGAGGAGTTAGTACGAGAGCTGGAGAGACTGGACATCGTCGTTGTGCCCCGTGGCAGTTTTGGTTCAGCTTGGTTGAGTTGGATGGAGATTTCGTGCGATATTAGAGATAGGATCAGGACAGCTATATCGTTGGATCCAAAGATGGCAGAGATTTGGATCTCAGTGCAGTCAGGTCAAAAAGAGAGGTTCTCTATTCAGGATGAGTTATTATTGCATGATGGCAGAGTGTGCATCCCAGAGGTTAGTCACCTTCGGGAGGACATTCTTTTCGAGGCACACAATTCCAGGTATTCTATACATCCCGGTAGCACGAAGATGTATGCAGATCTTAAGAAGACTGTCTGGTGGCCAGGTTTGAAGGGTGATGTTGCAGGTTATGTAGGGAAGTGTGAGACATGCAAGTTGGTTAAGGCCGAGTGTCAGAGGCCTGGAGGCAAATTGCAGCCACTTCCCATCCCCGAGTGGACTTTTGAGGATATATCTATGGACTTCATTCATGGTTTGCCGAGATCGCAGAGTGGGAATGATTCCTTGTGGGTTATAGTAGATCGACTTTCTAAGGTCGCCCATTTCATTCCTCTTAGGAAGACAGATCAAGGTCCGAAGCTGGCACAGTTGTATATAGACGAGATAGTTCGACTTCACGGTGTTCCCAAGACTATAGTTTCAGACCGAGATGGCAGATTTACCTCCAGGGAGTGGCGATACGTTCAGGAGCGGTTGGGTACCAGGTTACATTTCAGCACCGCTTTCCATCCTCAGACCGATGGACAGACTGAGCGCACAAATAGGACTTTGGAGGATCTGCTACGGATGTGCATTCTAGATTTTGGAGGAAAGTGGGAGAAGTATGTTACTCTTGTGGAGTTCTCCTACAACAACAGTTTCCAGGCAAGTATTGGAATGGCACCGTTTGAGGCCCTCTATGGTAGACGTTGTCGGACACCGTTATGTTGGGCAGAGAGTGAGGAAAGATCTTCTATCAGGGAGTCATGGATTGATAAGACCACTGATAGGATCAAGCTTATTCAGGAGCGTATGAAGACAGCTCAGGATCGCCAGGCCAAGTATCATGATCAGAAGCACAGGTCAGTAGAGTTCAGTGTTGGAGACTACGTTTATTTAAAGGTCAGACCAGTTAGAGGAGTCTCTAGAATAAAGCGAATGAAGAAGCTGAGTCCCAGATTCGTTGGTCCTTTTGAGGTACTGGGAAGAGTTGGTGAGGTTGCTTACAGGTTGTCCTTACCTGAGGAAATGAGTGGTGTATCAAAAATCATGGGACCTGAGCTGTCTTAATGCCATAAATCATGGGACCCCCATACTTTGGAGCAAAGTGTATCAAAAAGATAACTAGTATGTATATTCACTCGATTAGGATGATCTGTTTGATGATGTGTTCCTTATCTCACATGGTTTACATGAAAAGTAAACTAGGAACTAACTGTCGAAGGATTAATATGGACGGATAATCCAATCTGCAATGTCAGAGTGAAGAATCAATAGAAGTGCTAAAATTTGTAGTAGAATCCACAGGATGTAGCGATGAGAGTAATCGTGAAAAACACTATATGAAGAACACATGATTATGTAACATTTGAGATCAACTTGTTTATTGGTCATTGAAAGATTGAAGGACTCTCTACTAGCTTGTCTTTCCGGTTGGATTAATGTGGAAGGCTCACAAACATTTTGTGAAGTTAAGATTTTGGAGAACATATTTAAGATGGACTGTGTCTGTGAGATCAAAGAAACTTGTCCTTTTAAGAGAAACAATGCACAAATATAAATCAAGAAGTGGAGTGAAGGATGATAAAGTTGAATGTGTTGTGTGTTTGAAAACTTCTGAATCAATGATCCATTGGTGGAATGTGATGATTCATGTCACGATTTGGATAGGTTAATTAGAAATTTTAGAAAGCATCGATGAAGCAGATGCAAGGGTACATTTTCAGGAGGTATTTTGTGCATGGATGTTATGAAATGTGAACTTCAGGGGAGGTAAATGTAATATTTTGTAACATTTAGGGGAGATTTTTGTAATTTCAATAATAAGAGGGATGCAATCTGTAATTATTTAAATATAAGTATTAATTAATATAAAAATAAGACAACTAACAAACTAATTGTACATATCTTGAATTGTAATGGAAAAATGAATAAATATTACCAATACATTTGTGTACTCCCCAATACAGGAAGACTGCATCACAACAATAACATCAGAGGTTTCGAGAGGTTTGGGTATTCAGAGTGAGAATGACATTGTCATCCTTACATAAAGAGACGAAGGTTAGCATAGCGGTAAGCAGTCATCAACATCAGAAGGTGAGTGAGCTATTTTTTCCACTGCTCTGATACTTCTTATATGCAATGAGTCAAATTATATTGATGGACCTAAAGGGCATTTGATAAAATACAATTGTGAGAGATATGATGAACCTAGTTCTATATAATTTAGGAAGCATGCTGACATGAAATAAAGAAAACAAATTAATCTCTTTTTCCCATTAAAATGGGATTTTAATTCATCAGCTCTTACTTATGAGGTAGATTCCATGCCTCATGAGCTAGAACTCACAGGTAACAATATTCTAACACCTTAGAAAGTTTTTATTTCGTTCTCATTCATTTTGGCAAAAATGATACTTTTGAGATTTGTAACACTAGAATGGTTCAATCAATTGACTCAAGTTATCTATATTAATCATAGCCAGTGCCCTTTCCGTGCTAATTGATTTGATCCATTATTGTTTCAAAGCTCTATTTTCTTTAAGAATAGAAAGGAATTGTGTTTCAGTCATTATTGTTTCAAAGCTCTATTTCCTATGTCAAGTTGGAAAACTACTAAAAACTTTTTGTGGTTCTGATAATTGCAGATTCCGTTTTGTGTGGTTATTGGTTGGATAATGGGGGAAAGAATGGACTTGAATTTTCAGTTATTTGAGACAGCTACTCTCTTTATCACAGTTCTAGTTGTTGCTTTTATGCTTCAGGTATGTACTGCATCATGATATCATCATCAAAACTGTTTATTCGTTAACCTACACTGCTTTAGACTTTATATTACCCTTTGTTTTATGCAATATTTTCTAGCAAATCATGCACTATATTGTTTTTGAGATATCTTGAATCATAATATCTTTGAAGCATATTTAGTTGACCTTTTTTTTGTCCCCATCACATATGTTATTGGAGTTTACTGACCAAACAAACAAGTGGTGGTGTTCAGACCCCAATGCCCCCTTGCTAGAACTCGGCTCCCATTGTATTCTCCGCCATTGGGGAGGCTAGGTCAAGGAAGGGTCAAGAGGATCCTCTTCGGAACAATTCCCTCTCAGGAACGCCCACCCGCTTGCAATCCGAAGCACATAACATCTTTGTATAAGAACCTTCTCCTTCTACGCACACCAAAACAACGTCCTCCGCTTGTTTCCTCTAGTCGCAAGCCCGACTGGATCCCCGGTTTTCCATCCTGCATGATGATCCTCTGGACACCTCTTGCTCGATCGTTGTTGCATCCGGGCCCACCAATCCACACCGCATCGTCGACGAACCTGGCACTCCAATTGACGACCCCGTTCCTTCCCAAAACGACAACAATCATGTAATCTTCAGTTCCTGGTCCTAAACACCCTCTCCTCTGCACCTGATTACTCTTGGCATCAACTCCCATAGTTATTATGTCACCTTTACAACTCTCCCAGTTGATTGACCTGCCCATTCATACCTTTGAAGGGCTTCCCAACCATCCTACACCGCTCTTTCACTTATACCGCTGCCACTTGAGTACCTAGCATAGCAACACGGGCTTCCCAATCCTCTACCTCCACTTTGGCCACCTCCGAACTGGCCCCAAGCATACATAGCGACCATGGATGAAGATTGTCTTACCCTCGCTCAAATTATGGAGATAATGCAAAAGATGATGGTCATCTAAGCTCAACAATAATCCACATTCGCTGCTCTACCTGCTTGCCTCTATTGCATGCATGTCACCCCAGTCGATACAATGCCACACTACGAGTTCCAATCGAGGCAGGACACAATGCATCGTGCACTCAGATTCTCATGGCAATCAAACTACGAGAGGCAGTGTTCCGCATTACATGAAGTTGGATTTTCCCATGTTTGATGGCAAGAGAGCCCATTGGTTTGACTCACATGTTATGAGCACTTCGCTATCCAGCTCACGTTATTGGTCGATTAGATAGGATTGGCTTTCTTTCACCTCATGGATCCAATGCATTTGTAGCATGTCCAATTTGCTCGAGAGACCCCTCCCCCCACCACACACACACGCGCGCACAATTTTAAGTTGGCGGGGCTTAAACATTCATGCAATATGCGCTTTGTCACACCTCTCCGCAATAATCTGTTGGGCGACCTATTCTCTCTCATGCAATTAGGGCCAGTCGATGATCATTTGGAGAGTCTGCAGATGTTACATGATCAAATGCGTCTCAGTGTCGATTCCAAGCCCTGCGGAGCCTCAGCACAGCCATGAACCTAGCCCATATCTGTGAGAAACATTTCCTCATGGACAACTTGTATGGCAACCGCCATGGTGGGTACGGGGGCAATCTGCATGAGGACACCCTTCTTCTCAACTCAATATATTTTCCACCATATCCAAGGGAAAACATTTAGCGGCACCCCATCCATCAAGCGTCTGTCATGAGTAGAAATGGTGGAACGATTCGCATAAGGGCTTTGTTTTAATTGCGAAGACCCATATCCAGTCGGGCACATGTGCAAGTACCTTTTTTGGCTAGAAGTGGACGATCCCCTAGACGATGATGGCGGCGAGGATGCCAAGATGGTGAGAGCCCCATACTCTCACCCACTCAAGCTTGAGGGAAAGCATGATCTGTGCGGGGGAGTTGATGTTATTGGCCTATGAAGGGGTGACGACGTGCGGCCGTGGACGACATGTATCTTCCTTTTGCATTGTATTCTTGTCTCGCATTATGTCTTCTTTTCACGTATTCTAATTTGCTCATAGATCATGTAGCTTGGGTGAGGGCATAATTGAACTATTGTACAACGTTTTCCTTTCATTGTATATGTGAGTGAGGGTCTCCTTCGAAGGGGCATGGATGAAAAACCTATTCTCTCTTCTTAATCTCATCTTCTCCCTCTCAGTCTCAAGTTATTGTTTGGGGTTGAGCACGGTTCCCTCTTTCTTTTCCTCTCTTGGTCGAGCTTGACTCCCGTTGTATCCTCCACCATTGGGAAAACTAGGCCAAGGAAGGGTCGAGAGGATCCTCTTTGAGACCTTTCTCCCTCACAACTGCTCACTTGTTCGCGATCGAAAGCCCATAACACTAATATTACTCTCTGTCTAGAACCACATTCTGATCATTCTTCCAGATGGTATAGTATTCTTCATTCCATCATGAACAACTTTGCGATCATATTGTCACAGTCTGCCAAAAAGTATGTGGTAAGCATCCATGAACTCGACTTGGCACCAAACATCACCATAGTACCTCTTGCTAATAGAAAATGAGACCTAGCATATGTTCTCTATAATTACTCTCTTTTCTTGAATGAGAATAACTTGTAGGGATTTCATCACTTCTCTGTCCATAGATTCAACTTGATAATGGCTTTCTGAGACAACATTCTTGCAGCTCCCACTATCCACAATCACCATGCAGACTTATCCTTGATGGTGTAACGAATGTTAAAAGATTTTAAATCACAACTAATCCTCTCCCTTTCCTATCTAGGGGTAAGAAGAGTCTTCCAGCCCGAGATTCACAAGCATCTTCATGCAATCCACCATCATCCTCTCCACCTTCATCGTCATAAGTTATCCTTGATGATGTAATGATGTGGACATGTGGTAGTCTTTATAGTTCTTGTCTCCTTGACTCTTTTTCTACATTTCTTATAGCATTATATGAAATTTTATGTAATATAAGTTTGAACTTCTGGTTTTCATATTTATCACTACGTTGTAATCTTATAAAATTGTTTTCTATATAGTTTGTGATATGTACATGTTTTTTTAATATTAATTAATAGTTATACTTAAATAATTAAAATGTTAAAAAGGTAAAAAATTATGATTCTTGTATCTGTTTCATATCATATCCCATCCCCGTCCATGTGCTACATAGCCCGATCGAGGGTATTGCTTTAGTCTCGTGAACTAAATTGTTCTGTCTCTGCCATTTCTCTGTTGTGATGACTCCATGATAGGCCTCTGAAATGCTCCAAAAGGGAACAAACTTAGTGTGGTGTATGGATTGATGCAAACCTCCCAAGTATATTGCTTATGTCTTCATCAAATCATTTTGGGAGAGGAGTTGATAGAAATCCTCGAAGTAGTTATCCATGGTTCTTCTCCATTGACATAGATTCTGAGAAAGCACCAGTAAAGAGATTGTGTAAAGTTGAACGATAGAAACAATCAATATCTTTTTCATGCATTCCCAATTTGTGATCTTTAGCTTTCCTTTCCCCTCGTGCGTTCTCTTTAGATGTTACCACCAAGTTGAAGCTCGGTATTTCAACTTCAAGTCAAGGAGTTTTACCTTTTTATCTTCAAGAACATCTTTGTATTCAAATATGCGCTCTATTGCAGTCACTATGTCAATGGAACTTTATGCGTGTGGACCACCCGCATACTCCGGTAGATAAACCTTAATGTTGGAATCGTCCATCTTTTTATTCGATGTGTGGGCTCCTTACGATGAACCCTATCGTAGAAGGGGTTTGTTATTGAAGAAAAATACTTGTAATATATGTGTTAAACGTAGGAATGTGGGAATGTCGAGGCGGGGGAGTTTCGGAGGAGGTAATTTCGCCAATGCAGGTTTTTCGGGGGACAATGTGTTGGGGGATCCTAAGGCAGAGGCAGTGTTAGGCCCGAAGTGTTAGTCGGGTTGCCAGTTGTGTAGCATGACCATAATCGAAGTGAACTGCTTGGCTTGGGAGTTTAGACGAGAGTTGATGGTGGTGAGGGCGTGTTCGAGGGCCTCTACATGGGATTCCATCGAGTGACAGGACCTTGACATAAGATGGGATGATGCGGGTGGCTGCGTAGAAGTGCACAACAGTAGGAGAAGCCCACTATCGGAAGGTTGTGCGTAGGATTGGGAATTGGAGCCTCAAGCAGAAGGCGCGCAAGCGCGGCCGACTGTTGTCTCGAGAAGAACTGGCGCACTGAGGAAATGGTGTCACGAATACTGACTATAGGTGGCAATGGCGGCCTAGAAGTTAAAGATTTGTGGGATCAGTTGTGGAAGTTGGCATGCGGTAGTGAAACAGTAGATGCGTGCAGTATTCAAAGCGAGAGCCAAATGTGGGATCGGTAGCGTAAGACGCACACGATATCTGGATCTGGAATCAACGTGGAATCGAGTACGGCAGCAGGGCGCGGGATCAAATCTGACAACATGGTGCGGGATCAAGCACGGTAGGTTGCTAGTGCATGAGACCGTTGTATCCGGTGTAAACGAACACGACTGGCGGATGTGGGATGAGCGCGTGAAGCGCGATTGGCGGACGACGCGAGGAGGGCATTTGCGGCAACGAAACTCAGCGACACACAAAATTAGCATGCAGGGAAGCTAGGTACAATCACGAGAAAAATACTTGCAATATATGCGATGATTTTGAATACAATCACGAGATATGCTCTTGCCTAACCTCAAGAGGTTGGTTCCTCCTACAAGTTCATGTCCCAAATGAGAGCTCAAAACCCTCAACATCGAAGATAACTAAAACTCTCAAGCCACATTCTTATATAGGGAGGGGGGCTCACATACAATTTACCCTAATGCCCTGCAAAATAAAGATACAAAATACAATAAGATGTCGCGCGCGCGCGCGTAACAATGTCATGTGTGCGTGTGTAACATGGTCCCAAAGGACGCCTTGGAGCCTTGTTCATCTTCCTCTTGCTCGATGTCTTTCTTCCAATCAAGCCTCAAGTGCCTTTAATTGTCTTTATATGATTTCATTTCATAATTATGTGGATCCCGCTTATTCAGACGTTGAGCAATAGCATTTCCATATTTGGTTTCCTCCATCCGCCCATCAACTGTATGGAATGCCAATTTGCTTGAAACTATTGGTCCGTTAATAACATGTGGCAGGATGGGTCGAAATGAGTCCAACCAGCAAGATTGGGAGGGGAAAATTCACCGCTAAGGCACGCTGCTGCAGCCAAATGACATTGAAATCGACAATGGGTATAGCTTCTGTAGTCCTCGTCAAGGAGAAGACTCTACAACAGCTGGTGGAGTTCGTACTATTTGAAATGGAAATGCTGTTTAAAAATCATCTGAGTAGGGAGGTAGAGTGGAAAGACCTCGCCAAGCAGAGTGACATCTGGCAATGCTGGTTGAAGATCATAAAGTAGGGTGTTAGAGTGGAATGATTTCACCAAGCAGAGTGACATCCATGTCAATCAGGAGGATATCTTCAAATAGCAGATAAGGTGTTGTCGATCACATCAAGCCCAGAGACCCTCGAACTGTGTGGAACTCAGCGTCGAGGCCATCGATGCATTGTACAGAGCCTTGCAAATTTTAGAAAAGTTTCGTTGATTCGATATGAGGCCTTTGATTGCACCGAGCGACTAGGAGTCGTAGTAGACGTGATGCTAGTGTATCTAATAAGGAATCTGACATCCAAGCAGAGTGACATCCATGTCGATCAGGAGGATATCTTCAAATAGCAGATAAGGTGTTGTCGATCACATTAAGCCCAGAAACCCTCGAACTGTGTGGAACTCAGCATCGAGCCAATCGATGCGTTGTACAGAGCCTTGCAAATTTTAGAAAAGTTTCGTTGATTCGATATGATGCCTTCGACTGCACCGAGCGACTAGGAGTTATAGAAGACACAATGATTGGGTATCTAATAAGGAATCTGACACCGGAAGGAATGTTTACTTTCCCATCTTCAAACTTTTCTTTTTTGCGATTAGATGGAGACCTGCTCAGATATCACCAAAAGGCAGTCAAGGGAGAGAATAAAGAAGAAGATGCAATGTTTACTACCCCATCTTCAAACTTTTCTTTTTTGCGATTAGATGGAGACCTGCTCAGATATCACCAAAAGGCAGCCAAGGGAGAGAATAGAGAAGAATCCACTTAATATTTTGATATTTTCAATTGAACAAAGTTGGATTCCCGAAATTTTAAGCTTTGATTAAGATAGGCAAAAAAGTTATAAATAAGTCTCATAGGAAAAATTCTTACAAAATTCAAAGAAGCAGAAAATTGAAACGCAAGAAACTAATTAGATACTGCGGTTCATTCAATTCTATTCTCGATCAGTCGCTCCATGAATTGGTGGTCTAAGACGGCCGCATCACTATGTATAAGTCGTGAATCTGTTTTAACATATACAGATATACCCCAGAAAAATCACATTGATTTTTACTGCACTGCATCATATTGTTTTTGTAGAAAAACTGAGCATTGAAACCTGTGGACTGTATTTCTTGTGTTAACCTTCAATTATGAGTACATATATATAGGAAGAGAGGAAGAGAGAAGTCCCAAAAAATATAATGTGGGACAAAACATAAGACACACATGGACTTACTGCACTGCATCATAGGAAAAATTCTTACAAAATTCAAAGAAGCGGAAAATTGAAACGCAAGAAACTAATTAGATACTGTGGTTCATTCAATTCTATTCTCGATCAGTCGCTCCATGAATTGGTGGTCTAAGACGGCCGCATTACTATGTATGAGTCGTGAATCTGTTTTAACATATACAAATATACCCCAGAAAAATCACATTGATTTTTACTGCACTGCATCATATTGTTTTTGTAGAAAAACTGAGCATTGAAACCTGTGGATTGTATTTCTTGTGTTAACCTTCAATTATGAGTACATATATATAGGAAGAGAGCAAGAGAGAAGTCCCAAAAAATACAATGTGGGACAAAACATAAGACACACATGGACTTATAAATGGGCCACAATTACAATGGGCGTTTACATATCTTTTTACTATCTTCTAACACTCCCCCGCAAGCTGGAGCATACAAATCGTAAGCACCAAGCTTGGATAGGAACTATTGATACAATGGCTGAGGTAGAGCCTTAGTAAAGATGTCGGCAACTTGCTCAGAGGCTGGAACATGTTCCAATTCAAGTTTCTTCAGTTGGACCTTCTCCCGGACAAAGTGACAATCAACCTCAAGCTAGGTGCGGAGAGCATCAATGTCAGACTGAGCGGATGAAGAATATGATGTAGAAGCAGAGTGCGGAGACTCGGCCTTAGTAGAGGCAGCAAGGTGGAGCGGCAGACCATGCTTACGATAACAGGTGGCCTCCAGATGATTATCCCGACCGCAGAAAGTGCATTTAAGGCACGTCCTCGTCCCCAAGACGGGTGGCGACCCCCACGGGCTGAAGAACCACGATTGGAGTGATGTGGTGAAAGTAGTTGTAAAAGAGCTGGAGAGGGAGGCAAGCCTCGGGTGGCGGGGTGACATTCAGAAGCATTGAGCAGACATCTGAGAGAGAGGGAGTAGTGGCTGAGGAGAGGATCTGAGCTCGAACACTATGCAGATGGAAAGGGACCCTTGCCATCATCATGGCAATCCCGACGGACTCTTTTTGTGCTCGTTGGGCAACCAAATCTATAGTATGAGGCTGATGTTGTATCCAAGCCTCAACAAGGGTCTTGGCATTGACAACGAAGGAAGTCATATCGCCTGGTATCCCGGGATCAAGAGATTGAAGATCAGTGATGATATAAAACAAATGTTGGAGGATGTTTTGGCCAGAATAGAAGGAATGGAGTTCCTCCCACATGGACTTAGCCGTGTCATGATATATGGACATCCTGTAAGGCTCGGTATCCATGAAGTTGAGAAGCCAGGATTGCACACGGCCGTCATCACGAAGCCACTCATCAGTGGGAAGGGAAGGAGTAGCTCGGGTCAAGTGATGAAGAAGTCCTTTCGTCTGGAGCACTCGACGAACAGAATGTACCCATTCCACAAAGTTTCAATGCCCTGATACCATGTAGAAAAACTGAGCATTGAAAACTGTGGACTGTATTTCTTGTGCTAACCTTCAGGTATGAGTACATATATATAGGAAGAGAGGAAGAGAGAAGTCTCCAAAAATATAATGTGGGACAAAACATAAGACACACATGAGATTATAAATGGGTCACAATTACAATGGGCTTTTACATATCTTTTTACTATCTTCTAACAGTTTTCTTCTTACCATGTTATCTGTTGACGAGGCATTGAAAACTGACACACCAATTAATCATTTTGTTTTTCAGGAAGGCACTGCAAACTACTTCAAAGGACTGATGCTTATATTGTGCTATCTAATTGTTGCTGCTAGCTTCTTTGTACATATTGATCCTGCTATCAGTAAGTCGTGAAATACTTTATTGAGTCAATTTTAAGTACAATGTTTTAGACTCCGAGTAATATTACTGATTGAAGACCAAGAAATATTCTTATTTCATGCATTTATAACTGTCAATTCCCTCACCACTGAAAATGCTTCACGTAGGCAATTACATCATGATCATTTGTGGTATCCTACCTATTTTAGTTTAGTATTCTATGTATACTTATGTGGTTGTTAGTCATTTACGACATCGTGATCCGTAGACCGGATGAGGGAGGTTAGGGTTGATTTAGTAGAGATGAAACGATTCAATATTATTGTGTTGCCCTAACCGGGCTTACATATATATAGGCTCAGAAAAGACTAAAATAAACATAGATATATTTAACTCTCCCCCTCAAGTTGGGAATATATATTGATCATTCCCAACTTGTTTGTGCTGTCTTTGAAGTTATCGTTGGATAAACCCTTGGTGAAGACGTCCGCAAGTTGGTCGAATGAGTTCACAAAAGGAGTGCAAATATTTTCTTTGTCTAGGTGATCCTTGATGAAGTGTCTATCAACCTCCACATGTTTGGTTCTATCATGTTGCACTGGATTGTGCGCAATACTGATGGCAGCTTTGTTGTCACAGTAGACCATGATAGGGTTGTTCTCCTGAAGACCAATATCCCGAAGAAGAGTCCTCAACCACAATCCTTCACAAACACCCTGTGTCATAGCTCTATACTCTGCCTCTGCACTTGACCGAGCTACGACATTATGTTTTTTGCTCCTCCATGAGACGTGGTTACCTCCCACAAAGGTGCAGTACCCCGTGGTTGATTTTCTATCGTCTTGGCTCCCGGCCCAGTCAGCATCTGTAAACACTTCAACTTCTAATGATTGGCCGTTTTTCATTCAGGTATCTGAACAGCCTCCTGCCATGTCTTAGGGATAACAATAGATGAAAGGGAAGAAATAAAGGCTTGATGTGCCTGAGAAAGGTGATCATAACGAATGTAGTTGGCAATGGGGTGACTAGTGCTACCCTTCTTACCTATAAGACGGGCAAGAGGAATATGGAGGTCATCATCCGAATCTGGGCTGGAGACAGCCACCGGTACTGGCGAAACATCCGCAGTCTGCACTTGCTCAACAGTCGTAGGACGACGGGAGTATGTGTATATTATCGGAGGAGCGGAGGTGGAAGGAACGGGAGCAGGTGGAGGAATAGGATGAGCGGCAACAATAGAGACGGGAGCAGGTGGAGGAGGAATAGAGTGAGTGGCAACAATAGGGAGCGGGGAGTCGATCAGCTCGTCACCAGTGCTAGTCATCTCCCCCTGACGAGGACCAAAGTACGCCTCCCCCTCACGAAAGGTGACATCGACAGAACAATAGTACCGACGTGTCGGAGGGTGATAACACCGATACCCTTTGGTGGTAGGAGAATAACCAACGAAAACACACCGAAGAGACCGCGCATCGAGTTTATCACGTTGCGGGCTATGGACATGAACAAAACATACGGAGCCGAAGATACGAGGGGGAAGATGAGAGGTGTGGACAATGTGTGTTTTTTCGAGATGAGATAGGGGCGTAGCAAACGAGAGAGCACGTGATGGAAGACGGTTAATGAGATGCGCGGCGGTAAGAACATCCCCCCAGTAGGATTTAGGGAGGTGCATAGAAAGAAGTAAGCACCGAGCCACCTCCAGCAACTGCCTATTTTTTCGTTCGGCTACCCCATTTTGAGTGGAGGTGTGGACACATGTAGTTTGATGGATGATGCCATGTTCCGCCAGATAGGCCCCAAAGACACCGCGATCATCATATTCGCCACCATTATCACTACGTAACACACGTATTTTGCCTCCAAATTGTTGAACCACCATCTTATGAAATTTTTGAAAGCAAACAAAGACGTTACTTTTCTTTTTAAGCATATAAAGCCAAGTAGTGCGGGAGCAGCAATCAATAAACGTTACAAACCATTTATAGCCAGATAAAGAGAGAACACGGGATGAACCCCAAACATCAGAGTGAATAACATCAAATGCATACAGACTAGGAACAGACACATGAGTAGAACGACGACGAACATGTTTACACTGTTCACACGCATCACAAGAAAAAGACTGAAGTAAATGATGAAATACAGGAAACAATTTTGTAAGATATAAGGGAGAAGGGTGGCCAAGGCGCTGATGCCATCGTCGAAGATCATCAAGAGTCGGAGATCTGGTGGAAGAGAGAGCACTGGGAGAAGACTGGTTCAGCAAGTACAGGCCGCCAACATTCCTACCACTGCCAAGTGTTCGCCTCGTAGCCAGATCCTGAAAAAAACAAACATCAGGAAAGAATGTCACAGAACAGTGTAAAGAGTTAGTCAAGTGACTAATAGAGAGTAAATTTCTGGGAAAAGAAGGGACATGCAAAACAGAGGAAAGTGATAGGTCAGGAGAACATGGGACTGTCCCTTTACCAGCAATGGCAGAGAGAGAGCCATTGACAGCAATAACCTTATCACGGCCAGAAAGGGGAGTGTAGGAGGTAAAACCTGTGGCAGAGCCAGTCATTTGGTCGGTCGCACCTGAGTCGATAATCCACTCAGAAGGTGTGGAAGACACAACATGAGCACTGGACAGACCTGAAGAAGCAACAACAGCGTGAGAAGAAGCAGACGCAAAGTCAGTGTAGGAGCGCAACATGCGGCGGAAGGCCTCTAACTCGGCCGCAGACAAACCACCAGAGGTGTCCTCCAGAACCTCAGTAGAGTGTGCAGAAGACTGAACACGGTCAGCAGAAGAACGACCACCTCCACGATATCCACCTCGACCACGAGTACCAGAACCTCGACCGGCTGGAGCAAGGTGCGGATGCAGGCGAAAACAGGAGTCTTTGATATGGCCTCTTTTCCCGCAGTGACTGCAAACAGGAGGGGGGCCGCGGGAAATCCCAGCGAGCGCAGAGTGGTCAGTAGTAGGGCCAAGAGTGCGGTGACGGTTCTCATCACTGAGGAGCATGCTGAATGCCTCCCTTCGGGAGGGAAGAGGCTCACGATGGAGAACATGCAGACGAACAACATCAAACTCCATACTAAGGCCCATAAGGAAGACGTGAACACGGAAGCGGTCTTTATCCTTCTGTAGAGCCACTGCATCAGTCGTACATGCTGCAGTAAAGGTATTAAAGAAATCCAACTCCTGATAAAGGCGCTCAAACTCAGAATAATAGGCAGCAACTGGCATAGTCCCCTGTCTCAGTTCCAGAACACGGCGAGTGAGCTCATATACCTGCATCGAACTGCCTGCCTGGGAGTAAGTATCACGGGCTCTCGTCCAAATATCGTATGCGGAGTCCAACAACATATAACTCCGATACACCTGAGGAGACATCGAATGAAGAAGCCACGAGACGACCAATGAATTGTTCGCATCCCATTTGCGCCACGAGGGATCAGAACGTGATGGCTCAACAATAGTACCATCAATAAGGCCATATAACTGGTGGCTGCGAATCGCATGTTGAGCCGCCCTAGACCATTCCAGGTAATTCGTGTCATCCAAGGCAACAGTAGTAATCTTCAAAGACTGACCATGACTCCGAGGAGGATCACCCGAGGGACTAGGCAAAGGATCCGATCGGGTGGCCGAGGAACCGGGAAGAGCACCGGATTGAGAAGCATGAGACAAAGTGGATTGATCGTCCATAGAGGAGTACAAAGACCTCAAGTGAAAAGGGAGGACATCCTACGGGTGCGGGCTAGATCTGAAAACCGAAGACACCCGAGGTTGAAAGGGAGGCGGCTCCAGCAGCCCCCATGGAGGGCAAAACCGCCCCCCGATCACGGCCGAAGGAGCGAAAGAACAGGCCGGAGAGGCGGAAGAATGGGCCGGAGAGGCGGGATCACCGCGCCAGCGTCGCGCGCGGAGAGAGCGGCCCGATCGAGGAGAGGGAGCGAGCGGGCGAGGCGGGAGAGGAGATCGAGCGAACGGGAGAGGCGATCGAACGAACGGGAGAGGCGATCTGCGATTCAGCGGCGAGAGGCGTTCGGCGATCGGCAGCGAGTCCGTCCGGCTCTGATACCAAGTAGAGATGAAACGATTCAATATTATTGTGTTGCCCTAGCCGGGCTTACATATATATAGGCTCAGAAAAGACTAAAATAAACATAGATATATTTAACTGATTTTAGATTAATAATCAATCATAAAAATCACATAAAATAAAATTAATTCAAACTTGAATTTTGCTAGTGCTGGGATGTACCTCATAAACAATGTGACATAACTTAACATTATTGTGGTGAAAATGGGCAAGGGTGTGCATTTGCCTCATCCTTAAGTGGTGATCCCCAACTTAGACTGATTTTAGTGAAAGGTTTATAAGGGTTGGCTGGGATTTCACTCTTAAGTTATGTGCCACAAATTAAATTCATTATAGTGGAAGGAAGCAAAATTCGTCTAGGCCCAATATTATGATCAAATTTGCTAGATGAAAATGTTGATTTTAAATGGAAACGGGAGAGAATAGGTGGATTCAATGATTACAGAAAGAATAAATGTTGCTTGATGCAGGACGACGACGTAGGGCGCGTCTGTCGGTTTTTCTTAAGAAACCCTAATACATGCAAGGTTTAACGAATTTTGCAAAGATTTTTTGAGTAGGCGTTGCACAAACTTTAAGAAAGAATACAACTTTTAATTATTTTTTTTGTGAAACATAAACAAACTATTTTGTTTCCAAAAAAAGTCACTTGAAAATAGTTCAATTTAAAAATCTGGGGAAAGAAGATTAGTTGTTTTCGTTCTGTTCCCCTTGTCGTAGCAAAACGAAAATCACAAACTCCAAGCTACGTTTCCGTTTGGAGTTTTTGACGTTGCGTTAGCTGATAAAATCCAGGTAAAAACCCAGCAATGAATCTATTAACCTAAAGGGAAAATGTAGACGCGCGCAAAGGAAGAGAAAGAAACAAGTTATCCACGGAAAGAGTCGTCTTTCCGCAATCGAATTCAACGACGATCCACCGAGGAATTTATCGTCACCTTCGATCTCCCGCTCCAAGGTCGTCCACTATCGCACACGGGCACCACGGAGAAAAATTCATTCTCTCACACTCGAGTGATTTTACGAAATCTCACAACAGAAAAATAAATCCGCATACAACGGAATCAATAAAAGTAACAGTTACATCAACTTTCATTTCACAGAACCATTAAACGGGGAGCAACAACTTCAAATTTCAACATTAACTAAACAAAAAAAAACAGCCTCTACCTAAGACTTTCACGGTAGCAATAAAGATTTTAACAGCCAAATTTCTCTATCTCCATTACATATCCCTTTTATACTCATTTTTTAAAGCAGAGAAATAGAAAAAATAAAATACGAACTCACACGATGGGTTGAATCGCCGGTGTCTTTGTGGAGGAAAACATGGTCGGAGACTGGATCTCAGATCGAGCGACTGAAAGTCATGCTTGATCGTGGGCGGAAGACGCGTGGAGTCGTGGACGTGGCCGGCGGTTGGAGCTTCGGAGGATGCGGCGGCGGCGGCGTGGGGTGTTTTAACGCGTGCAACCGCCAAAATGGGGAAAGCTTGCGACTGAAAGCCCTAACACGTGAACCGGAGAACTCCCTGCGGCTATGGCAGATGACAAAGGACCGGTCCGGCTCTTCAATGTCTTCATGGACCGGCTCAACCTTGAGGATTTCTTTGGGAGGATAAAACAAAATTTGAAATTTAAATGCGGCTACGCAGGCATGCATACAATTGACAATATCCCCAAAAAATACTGCAACGAACATAAAAAAATGCAATACAGCATACAACATTTAAAATAAAACAAATAACAATAAATGCAAAATAATATTTTGAATTTTTCAGGGTCGGTAGAGGTCCGGTCGGATGCAGTGTCAGACACTTTTGCGTCGACTTGATCCAGACTAGTCTCCACCAACTCTCCCCCTCTCGAAATCACTCATCTCTGGTGAGTGCTCCGATCGGTAGTCTTGTAGAAGATCAACATTCATATGTTGTAACTCCTCGGCCAAGAACCAGCTAGTCTCGGTCTCTAGTCTGTCATGCCAACGAACTAGGTACCTCTGAAAACCACCATCAGTAGTGGTCACTGTCTCGTCATCCAGGATCTTCCCAGGAACCAAGATTTGTCACGGAAGTCTGTCGGTGGCTCTGGGAACTGATATGGTAGTATCACCTGGTGACACATGCTCGACCTGAAAACTGTCAGTGGGAAAAGGAAGAACTGCAGGGGACGTGTCTGCAACTGAAAGAGTATCGGTGTGTCCTGAATATGTCTCCCCACTATCACTCACAAACCCAGAAGAATCAAATGGAGGAGAATGCAAGGAAAAATCTAAAGACTCATATGGATATTCGTGGAATAAAGTCAGATCGGCTACGTTAAAAAATGAATTTGCTGTAATGGCCCGGAGACCATGACAATTTATACAGTAACATAAGCCATTTTTCATATCTCATATCTATGAAGCACCGACACTTCAAAATGTACAGCCTGTCGGTGTCGGACTCTTCGACACTCGCCCGACTCTCCGACACTCGTGTCGGAAGTCTGAAACGCGTGTCGGAAGTCCGAAACGCGTGTCGGAAGTCCGAAACGCGTGTCGGAAGTCCGACACGTTGGCTCATGCGGGACACGCGTGTCAGAAGTCCGACACGCTAGCTCATGCGGGACTCGCGTGTCCCGCTCAATCGGACACGCGTGTCCCTAGGCTAGCTACTCATGATGAGGCGGGAAGCAATTGTCTTGGAATTGCAATTTTTGTGAAAAATATTTTATAAGTTTATATACAAGAGTGAGAGCACATTTGTTAATGATTGTTAGAAAAAGAATTGAAAAGTGTGTAAAAGTCTCAAGAAGTGATCTATTTGAGGTGGAAAAAGTAGAAGAAGAGGTGAATGCTAAAATATCGAGTCTTGCTCCTAGAAAAGTGTCTTTACCCATTTATGTCATTTCAAGTAGTGAAGGTGAATCTACTAGTGGGGTGGATATTTTCTCTAAAAAAAGTAAGATTGAAAGTGGGGGAAAAGGTTTACTTAAGAATCCATTATTTTTACCGATGATATATAATGATAATGTGTTAATGTTCTATCATTTTTTGACATTTTGTTAAGTTTTGCATTTGAATATTTGATGAGTACTATTTCAACATGACTGTAGTTTATTTGAATATTTGTTAATTGTTCATTTTTAGTATTTGTTAAATGTTTTAGGATTTTCATAATTATAAACAATAAATATTTAATGTACGTGTCTCAGTGTGTAAAAAAATGATATTTTTTGAGAATTGACGAGTCACATGTCGTATCGCGTCGCGTGTCGGTGCAACATAGGCTCATATAGCGCAGCATAATATATACACAATGTGCTTGCAACAGTACAAAATAACTTTTATTGCATTTTTTATTTTATTACATCCTGATACATGTACTATATTTAGTTATTTACATATGGTATTTTTAACATACATGATTTCGTACACGTCTGGATCCTTTAGCTTGAGATCTATTAAGAGTTTCAGGGGTGGTTGAATTGACGACGTTTGGCTGCTAAAAAAATTGTCGACAAACGGGTTAGTTTAAAAAGACTAAGTGATATTTTAAGTCTTTAACCACTAATACATGTTATTAGAGTGAAATATTAGTAATATAATTAACTGTAAATGTGTATTGATATGTAGGTATAACAATAATATGAAACATGCATAAAGCAGTATGAGTGTTACGATATATTTGAAATTGATTTGTTTATGTTTATATCGAGAAAGTGTCAAAGGTATCAGTATAACAATATCAATATCAGTATTTTGGTCCAACCCCTCAGGATCAATGACAACCAATGTAGTACGATCATCACGCGTTAATGCTTTTCTGCCGAATTCTTTGGTTGTCGACATAATTCAGTATGTAAGTTAGCCTCTCATTCTTTCTCATGTATTGGTGTATGTGTGTATTTAAAGAGAAAGGTAAATTCAATATTTAATCCCCTCAGGTATTAGTATTATCGTTATTTAAATTTCTCTGCAGTATTGTCATCGTTTAGCGATTTAAAATTTATCAGTGATGTAATGCACATGCAATAAGTTTTATAATTTCAAGAGACTTTGCATGTAATTGAATATACAATAATTTACAGCCTAAATTAAAGAAATAATTATCACCTATATAATGATGTAGGGTAGGCTAGTGGTGCTCGGAAACTACAACTCTACGTGCAGGTGCAGGGGTGACACACTAACGCTATGCTACATGCAAGGTGGTCGTCGGTCGGTAACGACGATTACCATAAGCAATGAAATTAATAACGTCACACAAATAATTGAAATAAAGAAACAAGTAATTAATTTTTAGCAATTTGGCAACGGCTTCCTCTGCTCGGAGGGCCTAAGCAAGCGCGCGGCGACTAATTCCTCCTGCAATTGTTAGCATAAAAGAACCAATTTCTAGCCTACAATAATCTCAGCATAATATGATAAAATACCAAATGAAAATGTCAAGTCACAGAATACAATACCACAAATGCTCACAACGTAGATGTCACGACCCGTCTCGACAAAAGTCAGAGTGCGCTTCGTGCGGGTCGTGATGTCACAGACATGGGCGGAAAGAAAACCATGTCTGCTAAGGCAGAAGCAGAGAAACTGATAATAGTTTTAAAATAGTTACTATTGAGTAAAATAGCTTGATTTTTATGCGGAAGCTTTTAAATTCATCAGTGAAAAGAGATTTGATGCGCATGTATTTTGTAAAATTCATGATTTCAAGTTTCGATGCAGGTTTTCATGCAAGTGACAAATCCAGATGAATGAATATGCAACTATTTGTAAATTCGAGTACATATAATATTTACATAACCTAGCAGTTGTCCATGATTCCAGAGAAAATGTCTGATTGCAATTATTACATAAAAAAAATTTGTCAGTAAAAGAAATGTAAATGTAGAACCTGGAATTTAAAGCTGATCGGGCTCGAGAATCTGGCGGCGCTGCACAAACTGTAAGGCAATTCCAAAACTGAAAGGAAAAGTCTCAGAATATTGAAATAAGCAGAGTGAGCAAAGTAAAGTACCAAACAGTAATAGAAGCGGAAAATGTAAGAGTGTACCAGTTTTCTCATGAAGCAAAACTATTCGAGACAGACAAATAAAAGAGCTAAGCAGAACAAGTTAGCTTATTAGACTACTCTGGAGTATAACATATAGATAGATCCAGAAACGTCATTAGTTGTAATTAGTGGAAGGTGGAAGTGTTTTATTTGATGCATGTGATTCTAATGTAAGTCTAAATGCAAGTCTTATCAAAACAGTTGTGTTTGCTATGGACATTTATTGGTTTCCGTTGTCAGTCAAGCGGAAACTCGATTCAAGGCGTCGCATCAATTTAACATTATATTTCACTGATTGCTTATGACATTAATGATTTTTAAAGATTCATGATTTAGGAGATTCCTAACATATCAAGACCTGATACAAATTTAGCGATTCAGTTGTACAAGATCAGAATTCATAAACGCGTCAAGAAAGGAATTGAGCTACGAAGCAACATTCGCTCAATTCTTAGAACATACCTAAGAGACCAAGACAGACATCAGAACCCGGATTCGACGACACAGAAGGAATCAAACAGTGAGTTTTGACTCTTACGGGTTCGAGGGGTTAATGTTTCATAATAACAAGAAGGTTTATCGAGTATATCGCAGAGGTAAGCTGACATGTAATGGATCGAGGAAGTCAAGTACTCTTCTAGGTTAAATCATCATTGGACTAAAGTATTTTTCAACTAACAAGAATACACTACGAGTTTGATATATCAAAACACCAATCACATACTTGCTAACCAGAATTCGTAATAATTATTATCGTGACATTATTGCTCGTGATTAACGCTCTACGATTCTTCGAATTATTCATCAAAAGAGACAGAATCCATCAATTTACATATCCAATTAGCTATTTTCCACTAACTCGTCTCCCAAATTTCCAAATATCATCATTTACACTCACAACTCGCGTTATTCCTATCGCGGGTACCTCAAACGGATAACAAGTCTATTTAGGGATTCAAGATCTAAATTATTTGACGAAACAAGAAATCAAGGACGAATTCAAACAAATATAAGATCGGACATGGTAAATAAGTTCAATGTTTGCAAGAGAGAAAGATCTCTACTTGCCTGAAGGAAGCTGCAATTGGCGGCGGCTGCTAAGCGGCGCTAGCAAAATTGGCACTCCTCAAGCGAACCTGTTCAAGAACGACGAAATCGCTATAACAAATTACCACTACGCTAACACAGGTAATTTATCCATCGCAAGACTCAAGCAAGAACAGAATTTAGGAATTTACCTCGCAGAAGCGGAGACTTGGCGACGCTTGGATAGGGGGAACCCTAATTCAGAGAGGGATGCACATGATTCCTACCAACTGAATTGAGGAGCGGCGCCAAAAACACGAACATATCACAATAAACGGATTACAAGAGGGGCACAAGCTTGGATTCACAAACATAATCGCAAATTGGGGCATAATAACACATTAGGGTTAAAGAACAAAACTGAATAAGGGTGAAAGGAGGAAGATTCATACCAAAAGGGGAACGATTCGGGGCCCAAAATTTGAGTAGAGGAGAAAAACGAGCAAACCCCAGACATTTCTCTTGAAATCCACGGCCAACTCGACGAAGAAGAGGGAGGAGGAGAAAAGGAGCAGTCGGCCTCCAGAAAGAAGTTGACGAAGCTGTCGGCCTTGGGGGAAGCAAGAAACTGTCGGCTGGGGAAGAAGAAGGTGCGTCGACCACGGGGGAAGGAGGAGGAGGCACCGAGGATAGGTCGGGAGGCGCTGGGATGCAGAAACGGGAGGCGATGCGGTTGCTACTAGCGGAAACGGGAGTCGGCGCTGATGGGGGAGACGGGATCGGGAGAGTGGGGTTGCGGGAATAAAAGAACAGGGGGGGCTCGGGTTAAATGAGAGGAATAGGGTTTAATTTAGGTTTTGTTTTTATTTATTTCCTTATTATTATTATCATGGAAATAACCGGGTTGTTACAGTAGAGGGCTGAACCGAGGCACTGGGATGTCTCTAAAATGCCTGGGATGTCTAATAATGCCTGGGATGTCTCTAAAATGGGGTGGCCTATCTGGAGGTTCTTTCGGTGGAGTGTAGACAAACTCATCCCGTGTGTGACGAGTGCTCAGATGACCGTGAGAGACAACTATACTCAAATACGGGCTCGTAAAGAGCTAAATATCTCTCGGGAAACGTAGCGCATCAGGGGGGTCCCCAGGAGGTGTGTTAGAAAAGTCATCTCGAAGGAGACGACCACCTGAGTGAAAATCGTGTGCACCGACTAGAAGTCATGACTCTAAAATATGGTGAGCGTCCCAGACAAGAAAGAACTCATCGGGTGGCTCAGCGGGTGGCGTGTCCCAAAACTCATCCAGAGTATGAGGCGTCATAAGGTAGGTCCTCACAATATGAGTATACTCAAGTAGACTCAAGGTAGGCCCGACATATGTCATGCTCCACTCAAGGTCCCTTCTCTGGGGCAAGGCCAGAGATGATAATGAAAGTGGCGTCATACTTGAGTGGCTTACCCGAGTCTCAACCTCACCACAATGTGGCAGATCATCAGGAGGCTCAACAGGGGGCTCGTCATAGGGCTCGTCACTAAGGTCGAGGTCCTCCCGATGAGTACCATCGAAAGGGGTAGTGCCCCCGTGCATGGGTGACATAGCCACTACGAGATCAACACTAGACTCTCAAATCTCAGTAGTGAAGTGACCCGAGACAGTACTAAGAGAAGAGTAGGGGGTGCCCAGACTCAAGTGTGGGTCAATCGATATAGTGTCGAGAATCGTGTCTCTGTTCAAAGGGGGCACTAGGTCTAGGTGAGGTGAAAAAGGTGGGTATACCATCACAGTATCACTAGGTCGCTCGTCCTCACCCACGTGACCATGCTCACTAGTCATGCCAGTATCACTCTCCACCTGTATCATAAGGTCATGATCAGGTTCAACCTCAAGATCACATGAGCACTGAATCTCATCAAACTGAGAATGATCAAAACCAAGTGTCGGGTCTCTTATCTCGGTGGGAGCACTACTCGCCGCATCGGTGGCTTGCCCGAAATCCCTAGGCTTTCTTCGTAATGTAGATTTTAGGTGATCAAATTGAGCTTCTAAAAGATCAAAGCGGTCAAGAACTAATCGCATAAATTCAGCCTCAGGTAACTCTATTGGTGGAACACTAGGAGGGTCTTGACATGTATTGTGTTCCTGCCGATGGTGACCTCTATAGGGTTCCTGAGGGTCGTCTTGATGGTAGTTCCTAATATAATCAGATTGTGCTCGTGGGTGCGTATGAGCCCTGTGAACGTGCAGTAGAGGTCGCTCATATCCCAACTCAGGTTCCTCTCCTAGAGGAGATGTGTAGCGGCGATGACCTTAACGATATTCAATTCTATCATAGTGAAATCGTGGAGAGGTGTAATGATGAAGACGTGAGGACCTCTCGTCGTGGTGATCGCCTCTAGCATGATGGAATAGTGTCGAGGGGTCGACACGATCTCTATGAGTGGTGTGCGGGGAACGATGATAATCATAATGATAATATGAAGATCTCTCTAGAGGGGCTCTATGAGGTCGGGTATAGGTAGAATCGGGATACTCAGATGGATGAGACGAACGATGGCGATAACTAGACATAAATGAACTCAATGATTATTTAAAACCTACCACTACGAAGCATGCAAATGGCCTAACCTTGTCCTCTGGTACCAATTTGATGTAGGGTAGGCTAGTGGTGCTCGGAAACTACAACTCTACGTGCAGGTGCAAGGGTGACACACTAATGCTATGTTACATGCAAGGTGGTCGTCAGTCGGCAACGACGATTACCATAAGCAATGAAATTAATAACGTCACGCAAATAATTGAAATAAAAAAAACAAGTAATTAATTTTTAGCAATTTGGCAACGGCTTCCTCCGCTCGGATGGCCTAAGCAAGCAAGCGGCAAATAATTCCTCATGCAATTGTTAGCATAAAAGAACCTATTTCTAGCCAACAATAATCTCAGCACAATATGATAAAATACCAAATGAAAATGTCAAGTCACAGAATACAATACCACAAATGCTCACAACGTAGAAGGCTGAACCGAGGCACTGGAGAATTTGAAGGGCCGGATGCAAAGACAAGCGATCAGAGGCGAACACGATGGCACGGTGACTGCGAGGTGGTTGCCCACGGTGGAAAAGAGGAAGAACGTGCCGGAAACGGAGAGATTCGGCCACTAGGGAATGGATCCGGGTGTAGGTGGATAGATCCAATTTTGACGGCGGATCCGGGCTACGGGAAGAGGAATATGGGTGAAAATGACGTGTTGGAGGGTGGTAGCACTAGATCAAGATAGATCTAGGGTTTTCGGAGCGGTGAGAAGTGGATCCACGGAGATGAAGGGGCCGCGGGATTGGTATAGGGTCGGCGTGTGAACGACACCGGCGAGTTAATAGTGCGGGTGAACAGTAACGTCGGATGAACAGTGCTGATGAACAGTGCCGACAGATGAACAATCTGGGCGAACAGTGCCGGTGGATGAACATTTCGGGTGAACAGTAATTTCGGGATTCCTAGGCAACGGTGAGGGTTGGGATTTGGGGGTTGTAGGGGTTGTGGATGAGGGTTTCAGAGGGGGAAGAAGAAGGTTATGGATGGGTAGTACCTTGGGGAGGAGTTTGACGGCCTAGGAGTCGTCACTTAGGGTTTCACGGCGTCGGCACCAGGGAGGGATCGCTGGAATCCGGGAAAGGTTCTTCTCCAAATTCAACAATGACTCAATTCAGCTCCTCTACATCCTATTTATAATAAAAGAGAAGCTAGGGCATCCCCATCAGGGGCTACGATTGGTCGGTGGGTTCGCCCTTAAAATACATCAAAAATAAACTGAAAAAAAATAAAGTAATATAGTGTTTTGACTCGCGGCGACGCTCCGGACGCAATTATAGAGCCCGATTGTCGATCCGGGCACGCCATATATGGAAAGTTGTCAAATCAGCCCCGAACGGGCCCAAAACGTGTCCTCGTCTCTGCTCCGCATCACATAACTTCCTTTCCTTTATCTCGTCGTAGGTCCTCTCATTCGAGTTTCTGTTATATGCATCATTTATTAAGCAATTGTTTCTCGTGGTTGCATCTTAAAGAGAGGAGATATGGACTCTAACCAAAGATTGTAGACTTGTTAGGAGTGGTCTTGAGTTAGAGAGAATTTAGGCGATCTCTACATAACTAGCTACGTGTTGTAAAGACTCCGAGTGCAGAAAAGGAAAGCGAGATGCTTAGAGGCAGACTATTCATTTTATGAGAGGATTGAACCCGACATTTGAGCCGAGGTGTGCAATACTTCTTACTCAACAAAAAATCCCTTCCTTGAATGAGACAATCTCAGGCATAATGCAGGAGGAAAGCAGGATTAGGCTCCAGTTTGGTGCAACCACTCTTCCGAGGGAAATCTTCTCTAGCAGTCACTAATCTAAGGCACGCGGGATACAAGGGCTAGATGTGACAATGTTACAATTGTGGTGAGATAGGTCATCTCCGATTGGCTTGCCCTAAGCCACCAAAGAAGGGGGATGCAGGTGGACGGGCAAAGTTTGGAAATCATGGACGCGGCCTTGGAGGTCGTTGAGGTGGTAGACAAGGAGGCTATCGGGAAAATCTGATGATGACCAATGAAGTAGCAGAAGGAGGTATCGTTGATATGCGTCACCCAGAGGACCAGGAGATTTTGGATGCTTATTACCAACTAATGCAAAGGAAGCAGAAAGGTGTGATAGATGGCACACCCACTCCAGCTTCGTCTAGGGGTAACATTGTCTCTTTTGCTCACTCTGTAATAGGTACTTGTGATGTATGTGCCCTCACATCTATATCCATCACTATATCACCAGATTGGATAGTCGATTCAGGCGTCTCTCAACATGTCACTGGGAATGTTAGAAAATTTCTTTCATATACTCACCTAGTAGTCACAGAACACATTCAAACTGTCGTTGGCATGATTCAACTTGTGGTTGATAAGGGCATCGTAAATTGTACCAACACTTTGACTATGCCTAATATTTTGCATGCTCCTTCCTTTCCTGTGAATCTCTTATCAATTAGTGACATTATATCTCAACTAAAGTGTGTTGTCTTGTTTGATATCCCGAAGGTAATCTTCCAGGAGAAGGAGACTGACAGGAAACTTGGGACTGACACATGACGTAGGGGCTTATGGTACCTGGATAGGGAAAGTCTGCACTCGACCCTTTCTACACTGATAGAGGATACTGTAGGAGTTGGAAGGAGCGTGGAGGGTCAGCTCATACTTCATCATAGCCTCATAGGAGTCTGGATCATCCTTCATTTTCTGTTTTGAGCCAGATGTATCCACTTTTATTTAAGAAAGATAATCAAGAAAAAATTGTATGTAATGCGTGTGAACTGGGAAAACATACCAGAAACACCTATTCAAGTTCCGGTAATGGGAGTTCCTATTCATTTGATCTAGTTCATTTTGATGTGTGGGGACCATGTCCCACACCTACTGTGAATGGATTTCGACATTTCGTGTCGTTTATTGATTGTTTCTCACATGTGTTTTGGCTCTGCCTAATAAAAAACAAAAGTGATGTGTTTGTCTGCTTTAAGGATTTTCATAAAGGGGTTCAAATATAATACAACGCAGTGGTGAAGGTTTTGAGGTCGGACAATGGGACAAATTACACCAACAGAGCATTTGGGGAGTACTTGTCATCACAGGGAATCCAACACCAAACTTCTTGTCCATACACACCAAAGCATAATGGAGTAGCTGAACAGAATAACCGACAGTCCGACACCTTCTTGAAGTGATTCAGAGTATGATGATTTTGATGAATGTGTTGAAGCACTTGTGGGGGCAAGCTGTTCTGACCGCTGCCTATTTGATTAATCGGATGCCCTTGCGAGTATTGAATTGGAAATCTCCGATTGAGATACCGCGAAGACAAAATGGAGTTAATGTTCCCCTTAAAACCTTTGGTTGTGTATGCTTTGTGCAAGACACTAAATCAAATGTGAGAAAGTTAGATCTAAGGTCCATGAAGTGTATTTTTGTTCAGTATTCATCTATCTTAAAAGGATATGTATGTTGGGGTCCAGTGGAGAAGTGATTATTTATTAGTATGGATGTCACATTTCGCGAGCATGAATCATCTTATTCCTCTCCAATTGACTCGCCCTTTAGGATGGCTCACTGCGGACAGTACGAGGCGAGAAGTGGGAGGATAGCAGTAGTGGTGAGAAGCAAATAATAAGTATCTCTTATTCCCTATTGTCAAGCATGGAGTCAGTTGTGATACCGGTGCGTGAGCAGAATGCAACTATGGAAGGTGGACCTCATACCCAGGGGGAGCTGAGAGTATATACAAGAAGAAGGCAACATAATGAGACTACAATGCCCCTACGGAGCCACCCGTGCTAAGTCTCTTGCCACTGCCTACTCCGTCTGCTGCAACACCTATTCCATCTACTTCAATCTCTGAATCCACAGGTGATATAATTCATTATCCCGCTACTTCTACTCCCATGCCGATAAGGAAAAGTACTCGCAAGAATGCGGGAGTCTCACCTAATCAGTATGACTTTCCTCATGACATTGTTAAGTTTGTTTCCTACTCTTGTATATTACCTGTGCATGGGGAATTTATTGCATCTTTGGACACAGTCTCTATTCCTAAGTGTTAGGATGAGACTAAGGAGGATCCAAAATGGAAAACTGTAATGTTAGAAGAACTTGGAACATTAGAAAAGAATACAAATTGGGCTCTTGTGTCGCTACCACCAGGAAAAAGGGTAGTTGGGTGCAAGTGGGTTTTCACCGTGAAATAAAACCCAGAGGGACAGATCGAGCGCTACAAGACCCGATTGACAACAAAGGGGTACAATCATACTTATGGGATCGACTACGATGAGACTTTTGCACCCGTCACAAAAATGAGCACTGTGCAGACACTAATATCCTTGGCGGCAAATGGAGGATGGAAAATACACCAACTTGACGTAAAGAATGTATTTCTTTACGGGGATCTGTTGGAAGATGTGTACATGGAACTACCGCCGGGCTTTGGCACAAACCAAATAGCAGGAAAGGTGTGTAGATTCAAGAAGTCACTTTATGGGTTGAAGTAGTCTCCTCGAGCATGGTTTGACATGCTCAAGAGAGCCATGACATCCATGAGATATCAATAGACCAGTACTGACCATACCCTGTTCTTTAGGAGGCATGAAGCTCACATCACAGTACTTGTTGTGTATGTGGATGATATGTTCATCACAGGAGATGATGAGAGTGAAATTGCTCAACTTAAGAGGAGATTGGGCAAGGAATTTGAGTTGAAGGACTTGGGTCAGGTAAGATACTTCCTTGGAATTGAGGTAGCCTGTGGCGCATGGGTAATTGTTATATCCCAACGAAAATATGTGTTGGACCTACTCAAAGAGACAAGTATGTTGGGTTGCAGGCCTATCGTCTCTCCTACTGATCAGACGTCCAAGCTCGGTGTGGAGGCGGGAGAGCCAATTGATAGAGGAAGGTACCAAAGGCTGGTAGGCCGCCTAATTTTTCTGGTACATACCCGTCCCGACTTATCTTTTGTCATGAGCGTGGTAGCTCGCTATATGCATGATCCTAAGGGGGGTCATTTGGATGTCGCCTATCAAATTCTTCAATATCTGAAGAACGCACCTGGAAAGGGATTTATCTTCCAGAAGAATGGACATCGAAACTTCGAGGGTTATTGCGACTCTGATTGGGCTAGCTGTGCAGATGGCAGAAGCTCCACATTAGGATATTGCATGTTTGTGGGAGGCAACCTTGTCTTATAGAAAAGCAAAAAGCAGACTGTAGTTGCGATATCCACAACCGAGGCAGAGTTCATTGTCGTGGCCTTAAGTGTTGGGGAGATATTGTGGCTGAAAGCCCTGCTGGTTGAACTCAAGGTAGATTAAGGAGGACAGATGACATTGTAATGTGATAGTGAATTAGCCATTAGCATTGCAAACACTCTTGTCCAACATGACAGAACCAAGCAGATAGAGATCTATAGGTTCTTTATCAAAGAAAAGTTGAATGATGGAACATTAAAGCTGGGACATGTTGCTACAAAAGAGCAAGTTGACGGTTGTCTAACCAAAGGACTTAGCTTACTGGACTTATGTAAATTGTGTGACAAGATAGGCTTAGTAAATATCTTTCGCCCATCATGAGGGGGAGTGTTGGTATTTGGTGTGTAAATAGCACAAAATGATGTGCAATTAGCAGTCTCCTCCTTTCTGTATTTAGTCTCACACCTCGAATTGGATGTTTAGCTTTTCTTGTTGTGTGTATATATACATGCAAGATGTGATAAGCATGATTAGAAATAATATTCATTTATAATCTCTAGAGGTATAGATGATATAATCTCTAGAGGTAAGATGGGAGTTAAAATGGAGAAGTGTGATACGGATTCAAAATTGTGGCTTGCTGAAAGTCAATGACCCGCACACTAGACTTTTGACCTTGCCGACAATCTCACTCCATACATGGATTAGAGTTTCAAAATGACAATAGTTCATTTCTATTCACATATGAAGTTCTTATATTATCGCATTCCCTCCTCCTAAGGCATTTAACTATAAAAAGTATATATGAAAGCACCCACCTAGGAAAGTAAATATTGTTGGCAGTAACCCTTACTGAACTTGAGTTCCAAAAATAGAATCAAGTCTAGAGTCCTCTGGAGCTCATTAGGAGAAAACCTTGTAGAAGTTCTCATTTGGGATCTCCAAAAATTGTTTTGATATGACTACTATAGAGACACTTATGAGTATTAGTCAATGGAGCTACTCTGCAGAACAACTTGTTGGAAATTTCTTTTGATCGCAAGGATCTCGACACAAACATCTTTGGGTGTGAATCCTGTACAATGAGTTTCTCCACAAGTTTTCTATGTGCGACATCATCCATGTTGAAATCCCAGGTCATTTCCTACTTAAAATGTCTCAAAAGCACAATGCAATAAGAGGATATCATAGAAACTTAAAAGTTAAATTTAAAACTGCAATTAGGTTAACAATGCTGTATCTCTAAGTGAATTAGGAGTGAGAATGCTAAAGATAATAAATACAAAAACTAGACAAGATAAATTAAGGATAGTTATATTTGAGAAACATTGGGTGTGCCATCAATTGAAGATGCTACTATAAACTAAATTTCAATGGTTTGGGCTGCAGAAACGAAGGTCAAAAATGCTCCTATTAGATACGTAGATAATATAATATGAAAATTTATAAAGGACCAAAGTATCATTTGATGAAATGTGTTCTAGATTATTGCGTAATTAACGTTTTAGCACCTCAAACAACATTTAGGTTCCGTTTGGCGCGGTGGCAGCGGTCGTGAACGCGGTGGTTATGAACCGTCGTTAGTGACGGCACGACCTCCTCTAAGGAACTTTATCCACTTTTATGTTCAAAACTAGTTTTTTTTCTTCTTGCCGGCGATAATTACCATTGTCATGCCAAACATAAAATCTATAATACTGGCGTTTTTTGTCCAAACTCACCGGAGCAAAAACACAGCGCCAAACGGAGTAACGCGACCCAAGTATGAAGATAAAAAGTTCCTCAACACCACTTTTGTTGTGCATTCTTTTACTAACATTTGCTTTTACTGACAGATGATGATTAGAACCGAGTACCAGCACGACCTGCGCTCTTAGATGGAGGAGATTATCCAAAACCATTATCGGTGTTTGATAATCAGTATATATCCATGGCTAATATCCATCATGGAGTGGTGATGTGCATCCTCTTGAATAGTTCTTAAATTGGTCTAAGGAGATGAGATTGTTTGACACTTCATACAAGTTTTGCAATGGAGGTTTCAGATTCAAGCTTCTGAAAGAAAAAAAATTCAGAAATACATTGATTTCTTGGTGAAGCTGAATCCATTCCTGGAAAATTACCTTCAGATCTGTGTAGGATTCTTCCTTTTTTTTCCTTTTTTTGTTATTTGTATTGCTACATGAGAAGCTATTGTAAATTTAACTATATATAAGGGCACATTCACTTGATATTTGTCCTCCAACAGAAAGCTGAATATAAAATGAAATTTTTTTCCTTCTTTTCGTCGAAAATATTTGAGCATATATATAATATATATATATAAACCTTCCCTTAAGTTTTCGTTTCATTACAAAAATCTCTCCTGGGCTTTTCATTTTATTGCATCCATGAAGAAAAACATCCCTCTGGACACTGTACACCGAGGGGGTTGTTTTTGTGCATGAATGTTATGAAATTAAAACTTCAGGAGAGATTTTTATAATGAAATGAAAAACTTTAGAGGGAGTTTTTGTAATGAAATGAAAACTTTAGAGAAAATTTTTGTAATTTCAAAAATAAAAGGAGTGTTGCCAGTAATTTAGCAAAATTTGAGGGGAGGTCTAGGTAAATGGCCCTATATATATATATATTCTGGGAGTAGCTCTAGTTTTGTTAATGAAACAGTTATTGGAAGAGCAAAATATGAACAGATTCACCTCCATTTTGTTTGATACCAATGTCTATCTTCTTCTATAAATTATTCTCAGTTGTCCTAACATAGAGCTACAGTTTTCTGTTACTAAATTTTTTTACATGGCATAGTATAGAATGTTATTAAAATTAGGAATGAACGTATCAGGGATAAGACAAGAGTAGCACCAATTTTAGAGAAGATGTGAGAAGCTCGTCTAAGATGATTTGGACACGTACAAAGGAGACCATTCGAGGCACATATTAGGCATTGTGAGAGTCTAGTCACTAGGCATGTTAGATGAGAGAGGGGTAGACCAATAAAGACTTGGAATGAAACTATAAAGAAAGACATGATGTACCTAGGCATTAGTGAGATTATGACAAAAGATAGGGCACAATGACGACAAAGGATCCATATAGCCGGCCCCATTATAGTGGAATAAAGGCTTGAGTGTTGTTGTTATAGTATAGAATGTTATTATGAACATTCTACATTAGAAAAACAATTTGGATCATTTTTTGAACATATGTTGAACATTAATGCCCTCATAGTGATGCAAATTACATATATATTTTGAAGCAAATTGTTTATTTTAATGTTTTTCACTGTTTTATGTAAAATAAAATAACAACTAGATGAGTACTGACAAGCATAACTCTATGTTCTTTCTTTCTTCATTACTGCAAAGAATAATAACATTTGAGTAAGCTGTTTTGTTTCCTGAGATTGAGATAAGGATGATGCTTTTGTTTTAAAGGTAAGATTACCTTGAAAATATGACAAATTTTATTAATAATATCACATTTCATTTTTTTTGTTAATATAAAATACTAACTTAAACTTTCATTTTCTTGTTCAAATTTCTTATATAAAAATTTAATGCAGGTTCTAGAAGATTTTTAAGAGGGGTAAATTTTTTACATATTAAAGGCTTTGTTTGGTGAGTTTGGACAAAAATATCATTATCATAAAATATATGTTTGGCCAGACAACGGTAAAACTAATTTTGTATGTAAAAGTGAATGAAGTTCCTTGAGGTCGGGCATTCATGAGAATGAGAAGCTAGTTGTTCATAACTAGAACTACCACATTCACGACCATAGCCGCCGTGCCAAACAGAGTCTTAAATTAGCATTGTTTGGTTGCCATGTGTCACATGGATATGAGAATTACAAATTATATTGTAAGCGTTATTTTATTTTGAAGTGTAACATTAATCTTTTAATATGTGGTGTGAATTAATGTCGATTATCTTCTATTTATAAGCTCAAGAAAAATATATTTGATACTTTTGAAATTTATTAAGGTTACGTTTGGAGCAGCTTATCGCAGCTTATTTTGCTCTGGTGAGGTTGAACAAAAATGTCATTGTCATAGAATGTATGTTTGATATCACAAATGTTACAAAAAAAAACTAATATAAGTCATAAGATTTTGATTTGACAATGACGTGTTTGTCCAACCTCACCAGAGTAAATAAGTTATGATAAGCCGAGTCAAACGCAGCCTAAAAGGAATAGGAATACCGAATACCGAATACCTCGTGTAACTTAAAAACATAACTAGAAAAATTCTTATTTTATTATTTGAATGATTTTTTAGAAATTATTGTAAATTTAATCTTATTTCATTAAAAAGGTCAATAAATTAAGGGTTGTGACTAATTTTAAATATACAAAATAAAGCTCCTTTTGGTACAGCAGTGGCGGTCGTGATTCGTGAGCACCCACCTCATCTGAGGAATTTCATCCACCTTTATGCTCAAAACAAGTTTTATTTTCTTCCCGATGGCCGTAACTATTTTCATGTCAAACATACATTCTATGACGGTAGTGTTTTTATTCAAACTCATCGGACCAATAGGAAAAATATTTTAAGTACTCACACTTTAAGGTTTCGTTTGGCACGGTGGTGGCGGTCGTAAACGCACGAGTTAAACTGTCATTCGTTAAGGATCACCTAATAAACATCATCCGTTTGAACATAAACGTGGATGAAGTTCCTTAGGTGGACGTTAACGAATGACAATATAACCTCCATGATCATGACCGCTACCACCGTGCCAAACGGAACCTAAATAAGGTATGTTACTCGTACATCCATCCGGTCTTTGATCCCACGACGAAACATTTTTTGATGAAAATAAGACCGTACTGAAATTTGATCATATTTATTGATATACAATCATATTTCGATAAATCACAGTTTTCTTGTAATAACTGACAATCTGATAGTGCTTAATGTGCAGTGATCATGGGTTAAAATAAGGGTGTTATTATAGACAAATCAGATTTGACTATATACAAATCTTTACTATATAAAAATCAGTACAAATCAAAATCTGTTATACATAGACAAAATTGTTATATACATAATACGTCAAATTTTTAAAAAAAAAATTGTAATCACTTTATAGCATATTAGTGTACCAAATTAATGCATTTTCACCGCCACCATCTCCACCTCCTTTAAAGCTTCTGGTGAGGTAGGAGAGGAATCGAGAGAGACTGAAGCTGGGGAAAATATCAGCAAACAAAAAAAAGCTCTAACAAAATTGTTTCAAAAAAAGAACCGATGGTCGCCCGAGAGGATGGAGATGAGGTTAGGGTAAATACCAGGGGAGTCGTCGTCTGGAGGAGGAATGGCGTCTGGTCTGCCATCGAAGGAAGAACCAGAGCTAAAGTCTCGTCGTCTGGAGGAGGAATGCCGTCGGAGCTGCCGTCAGTCAGAACGCCGGCAAGGTGTGTCGTCGCCATCAAGAGCAAGGGAGGGGAGGAATCGGGATAGACCGAAGGTGGACGGCTAGGATTAGAATGAGTTCTAACTTTTTTTTAGATTTTTATATGATTTGTGTATAGTATTTTAAAAGGGTCTAAAAAATTCTAAATTTTGATTTGTATATAGCTAATTTTGATTTGTCTATAACAACTCCCTAAAATAATGTCACAAATTCTTTTTTCCCGCCAAATAGACCCTAAATAAAAAAATATTATCAACCAACTAACTAAAAAGCCGAGAGAATTTTCGAAAAAAAAATATATAAATATAAGTTGTTCCATTGTTCCTGCAGCAATAATCAAAAAAGAGAATTTTACAGACTAGTGTTTTGATCCTTCCTTGGTCTCCCATCGCCATGGGTTTTCTAAAAAAAGAACCCAATTCCTTGTCGTCCCTCCCGGCGAGTTCCATCCCTTACCGCCGCAAACGCCTTTCCCCTTTCCCGCCCGCCAATTTTAACCCGCCCGACTCCGATCTATTGCTTCTCTCGCCGATAATTCATGGGAACCGGAGGGGATTCGCCGCCGCCGCAGCTGCTGCTGCTCTTTATCTTGACAATTCTCCGGTGGAATTGGAGGGGAGCGGCGGCGCTGGGATGCAATTGGGGAGCGATATCGTCTCATCCGCTGCCGGCGGATATCGCGGTGGGGCTGCTCAAGGACAATGGATTCGACAGGGTGAAGCTCTTCGAGGCGGATTCGCGGGCGTTGAAGGCCCTCGGGCGATCCGGCATTCAGGTTATGGTGGGGATACCTAACGAGATGCTTGCGCCTCTCGCCTCCAGCGTCCGCGCCGCCGAGCAGTGGGTGGCGCAGAATGTCTCCAACTACATCTCCAGGAATGGCGTCGACATCAGGTTCCCCTTTTTAATTACCTGCACCAGAGTAGCTCTGTTCTCCTTCCCTAGAGCGAGCTCTGAGACTATAAAAAAAAGGTGATTGTTAACCGCAAACCAGCTATTTGTTAGTCGCACCCCAAAATCTCATTATTTTCCGCGCCTTTTCAAAATACGTCTTGTACATGCAATTTCAGGAAAAGTGCTCAACACGAAAGTTGTAGATATCGTCGAGATCTACAACTTTCGTGTTGAACACTTTTCCTGAAATTGCATGTAGAAGACGTATTTCGAAAAGACGCAAAAAATTAGCAGATTTTGGGGTGCGACTAGCCAATAACGGGTTGCGGTTAACAATCACCTATGCTAAAGGACTTCTGAAATTTCTTTGAGTGTTCATTACTATTTCTATGTTTAGAAGTAAATTGTTGCAATATTATTGGTCCTCATCGTGAATTGTGCTTCAAGTATTATTGGTACATATTATAGATGTCGTTGATGAAAATCACAAATATTTGAAGAAAAGAGCATAACAATTTGGACAACACATTTGATGGCTTTTTTTGTATCAAATATTTTTTCTATTGAGTTTATATTAATATTGTAATTCAATGATAACCTATTTTAATTCATAAATTAAGTGCGGTGCGTTTATCTCAATTACCGTGCGGATAACAATGTGCGGTGCTTTTAACAATATGTGAAAAACTGCGGTGCTTTTAACAAAGCGGTACGATTAGCCAAAAGTGCAGTGTTTTTAACAATTCCTTTTTTTTCTTATAATAATGAAAAATATGAATATTAAAAATATAATCATTTATTACTTTAATATAATGTATTAAAATTATATATTAATTATATTATAATTGCATATATTGTATATTTGTCATGTTAGGTACGTGGCCGTTGGCAACGAGCCGTTTCTGAAGAGTTACAGCAGCATGTTCCAGGCCACCACCTTCCCCGCCCTCCAAAACATCCAGGCCGCCCTCATCAAGGCCGGCCTCGGCCGCCAAGTGAAGGTCACCGTCCCCCTCAACGCCGATGTCTATCAGTCCTCCAACGGCCTTCCCTCCGGCGGCGACTTCCGCACCGACATCCGCAGCCTCATGCTATCCATCATCGCCTTTCTCCGCGATAACGCCTGCCCCATCACCATCAACATCTACCCCTTCCTCAGCCTCTACGCCGACCCCAACTTCCCCGTCGACTACGCCTTCTTCTCAGGCGCCGCAAACCCCCTCGTTGACGGCCCCATCGCCTACACCAACGTATTCGATGCCAACTATGACACCCTCATATGGGCCCTTGAACGCAATGGATTCTCGGACCTCCCCGTTATCGTCGGCGAGATTGGGTGGCCCACCGACGGTGATCCCAACGCCAATGCCAACAACGCCCGGCACTTCATTCAGGGTCTCCTTGACCGCATCAGCAGGCGCGTCGGCACGCCCAAGCGGCCGGCACTGCCGCCGGACATTTACTTGTTCGCGCTTGTCGACGAGGACGTCAAGAGCGTCCAGCCCGGAAACTTTGAGCGCCACTGGGGAGTGTTTTACTTTGACGGCGCCGTCAAGTACCCGCTTGTTCTCGCCGGCGGCGGAAGCCTTGTGCCGGCCAAGGGCGTCAGGTCGTGTATCTAGATTCTAAAGAAGACAGATGCATCTTTGAATTATAGGATTTTGACAAAATGTATCTCAAATTGTTAAATATTGCAAAATGCATCCCGCAATTAAAAAAAAGACTGACTTTGTTTGTTGATGTGGGGTGCATTTAACAATATTTAACAATTTGAGATGCATTTTGTCAAAATTTTGCAATTCATTACCCATATCTTTAACTAAAGTATTGCTTTTAATTAACAGATACTTGGAGCCGGAGTGGTGTGTGATGTCGCCGGCGGCGAGCTTGACGGATCCGCAGCTGGGAGGTAGCGTGGAGTACGCGTGCCAGTACGCGGACTGCACGAGCCTGGGCCGAGGATCCACGTGCGGGGATCTGGGGGCACGTGGGAACATCTCCTATGCTTTCAACCAGTTCTATCAGACGGCGGACCAGCAGAAGGGGGCGTGCGGGTTCGGGAACCTCTCCGTCGTCACACGTGCGGATCCAACGGAAGGAGTGTGCAGGTTCGAGATTATGATCGACATCCGGCACCACGACGAGTCCTTCAGTAGCAGCAATGGTGGTCCTGCGGCCGGAGTTGTTCAGGGAATGGCGGCGGGGATAGCAACGACGGCAGCGGTTGCCACGACGGCGATGGTGTCGTTAGCCACGTGGAGTAGTTGGTACTTGGCGCGTGGATTTTAAGCTACCTCTGTGCGTGTGCAGGTATTTATTTTTATATTTATATATTTATTTTTAGGGTTTAGGATTTTAAGATTTTAGTCTTTTAGAGGGAAAAAAAAATGAAGGAATGAATGTAGGCCAGCCGTGGAATTGTTTATTTATCCGAAGTGCTGTGAATATTTATTTGTGGGGATATTCTTGAATTTATATATACAAGTAGTTATGTATGGAATTTATATATACAACTGTACAAGTATTTGTGTCTTTTCTTAAATTTTTTGATAGCATCAAGCCCTCAAATATAAAAAATATTTGACTCAGAAGATTGTTACCCGTCGCCCGGTCTTTTTCGGGTCTTGAGAAATCGGATCGTCTTAATTCAGAATCGGATCGGGTGCGCAAACAGTCGAAGTTAACAAAGGCAAATGACAAGAGACTTTTTTTTACGTGGAAAATCCGGAAAGGGTGAAAAATCACGTGTCTGGAACTGTGTCGAGCCAAATTCACTAGTTTCTAGGAGTTTTACATAGTTTGGTTTGATCTTAGAGGGCGATAGGCCGATACTCCGTTACAGGTGCAAAGAATGAAGAAAAACGGCTAAGTCCTCGGAGCCTCGATGGAAGCGCTCCGGCCTTGGAATATTACTGAGCTCGCGGAACGCGGGTGGGAGCGCTCCGACTGAAAAATTCTCTTAAGTCCACGAAATTTTTGGAGGGGACGCTCTCGTTGATGCGGAGCCTTGATGGGGAACCTCGTCAAAGATTATGGTCATGCTGAATTATTCAAGGTTTATTTGAGGTTATGTTATATGAAGATCATTTTCAGCTATATACAGTACAAAGATAATTGCAATCCTGTATAGACCTGATCTGCACATAATCATTATGAAATTGTGTGACATGCATATATATAATTGAAGTGAGCCTTCGTATAATTATTGTCTTTATTTGTTGGGCATATATATACACTTTTGCTGCAAATAATTTTTTTGTTTGGCATATTTTGATAGATGATTGTTAAAGGCTGACAAATTCTGACTATAGCTAGGTAGCTAGCCCACAGTTAATTATAAACAAATAAATACAAGTGCAAGTGCATATCATATTGCTAATTACATATTAAAAAGGAATTAATTTTAAGAAAAAACAAGAATGATGTACTGCAACATATATGTTTTAAACAATACATAACCCATGATATTGATATAAAATTAGCCACAACTAATTGTTGCATGTGAGCGCATATTTATTTTGCATGTTTGAGTATGAATTTATAGACTAGAGATAAAAATTGTTGAGTCCTTAGATAGAATGATATGTAAAATCTTTTAATCAAACCTTAATTTGATCCCTGGCTAAGCTGGCTTTACCTTCACATCTCTCCAAATTATTAACAATCATCCATCTATTAATAATGTGTCATTAATCATTGATGGGTACCTCCATTATTTAATTAGAGATGTGCTGCAAATAATAGTGCATTTCCCAGGCAAATTGGGCAGCACATAGTAAATTCTTCTCCATTATGAGGAGCGCTCATAATAAGGGAGGAAACCACCCGTAACCTCTCACAACCGCCGCGGTCACGAGGGACAGACGTGTGCCCCAGGTTGCGCCTCGCCCGGCCCCGCTACATGATGGCGCCGGTCATGTGACCAGCATGTGGCTCCTCGTGGCTGGGCAGCCAACAGATCATGCGGTCGGCATGTGGTTGCCTCAGTCGCACCGCTAGGGCAGTGGGGCCTGGGCCGCGCGCCTTCTGGTGCGCGGCCTCGGTCGCGCGCCCCGCATCATATTGCCTTGACCGCACGCACCAGGTCGCGCGCCTACTAGAGCGCGCGATTGGCCACGCTCCCCTCAGCGCTCGGCCATGGATGCGCATGGGCCCGGCCACGCAGCCCCACGCACATCCCTTGCCGCTCCTTCCCAGGCGTCACGGCACCGTCTCCGAAGTCGTGCGGCCCACGGGCTAAACACCTCGCTGCACATTGAGGCGTGTGCATAAAAATTATGTAGTCGGTCATTTGTTTGAATAAAAATTATGTAGTCATTGATTTGTGTTCATGGCTAGCAGAATATTTTAGTTTTAAAATATGATAGTTTTTCTTTCAATTTGATGTGTGTTTTAAGTTTTGTTGCGGTACACCTGCACGGATTCGACTGAACCACAGGGTCCGTAACCGCGGTTAAAGCGTCTGGTCTCGCGCTCGTGTAAATCCCTGTGCGTGGAGGCGTTTCCCGCAAGCCCATCCGGACCACCGCGAGGCTTTGCAAGCGCGCCCCCGCCTAACCGCGCGCAGAAAAGGGCGCGGTTAGATCCGGCGCGCGCATTCTCGGGCCCCGCGCGTTGTAACATCTCATTTCCGGCTAGACCCCTGGAAGTGATTTTGTCATAACAGAACCCTAAGAAACCCAGGAATTGAAGTTTATCGACCAAGATTTCGAGTCAAGGGGTGGTCACGCCCGTGACCGACCCGTCACGCCCGTGACCTAGGGCGTGACCCCTTCGACGATCGTCGACCTCAGAAAGACGATCGGCGAGCTTAGAAATTTCAACATGGGCCTGACACGTCCGTGACCGATCCGTCACGCCCGTGACCTTGGAATGGCGTTGAGTGAGCTGAGCTCACTCAACGCTGTAGTATGGATGGTGTTGAGTTAGCTCACTCAACGTCATAAGTTGAATGGCGTTGAGTGCACTGACTGTACTCAACGCCATCTGGTGTCATCTGGTTGGCGTTGAGTGAGCTGAGCTCACTCAACGCCGTAGACTCAACGCCGTAATCTGTCAGGCGGGATGGAGTTGAGTGCGTTGAGTGCACTCAACTCCATAAGTTGAACGGCGTTGAGTGCACTGACCGCACTCAACGCCATTTGGTGTTGTCTGGATGGCGTTGAGTGAGCAGAGCTCACTCAACGCCATAATCTGGACGGCGTTGAGTGAGCTAAGCTCACTCAACGTCATCGTTTAAAAGGGCATATTCTGGATGGCGTTTAGCTCACTCAACGCCATAATCCGGATGGCGTTTAGTGAGCTTAGCTCACTCAACGTCATAGTCTGGGAGGCCATGCTGGATGACGTTGAGTGAGCAGAGCTCACTCAACACCGTATCTGGGATGGCGTTGAGTGAGCAGAGTTCACTCAACGCCGTAGCAAGGATGGCGTTGAGTGGGCAGAGCTCACTCAACGCCATTTTACTTAGTCTTTTCGGGCAGGATTTTTTTTGGCTGTGTGCTGGTTCAGCTGAACCGGGCCGGTCTAGGAGTTGGCTGTTTTCTCCTATTAAGACCTAATAAGTCTTATTTAAAATAAGTTGACCGGTCAAGCTTGCCACGTGGACCGTCAGTTTTGCAAAAGGGCGGTTACGGCCATGGCCGAAAGCTTGCTGTCATGGTCATCAATGGCATTTGATGTCGTGGCCTTCCCCCTCCCCTTTTACGGCTGGATCCAACTCCTCTAGGGAAGAGGAGGAGTTTCCAGCCGTTAGCTTACTGTCACAGAGCCGTTTCAGCCCCCACCACCATGGCTGAGCCAAGCTATAATGAGTCATTAATGGCCACCAGCTTTTGGCTGTTTCCTCTCCTTAACCAAGCTTTTAAACACCCTCAGAGGCCCAAGAGGAGGTTTTCCCAGCTTTTACCTGAAGTTTTCGAGCCTCCCACTATGCTATTGAGAATTCCGGCGATGCCACCACCGCACCGATGGCATCCCGACGGTCTGCACGCCTCCAGCCCGCGAACAAGGTCCTCCCCTCCTCTCTCTCTATGGGTAGATCTTAGCTTTCTTTAGGATTAAGAATCGGGCTCAATTGAGCCCGATCGGAAGATCTCCTTTCCCGTTTTCCCGCAAAAAAATTAGGCTCGGGTTCGGCGGCTGCGCCGCCTCCCGGCGATGGCCACCACCACAACGGAGGTGGCGGTGGCGATGGCCGGCCAGGGAGGAGGCTGGACGGCCGGCGACTGCGCTTGGAAGTAGCTCCAGGTCGGGAAAATTGTGGCCTTTGGCTGGAGGAAGAAGACAATGTCAGGGCCCTTAGATCTTGCTTCAAGATCTGTGCTATTTAATTAGCTTTTATTTTAAAAGCATTTTTTGTATTAAAATTACAGCCACCTTAGATAAATTATGAAAAATACTTAGGGGATTTTTATGAAGAAATGACCAACATGAAATTTGTATCCCTATGGGTCTACTTTATTTTAAAATATATTTGAATCAATTTGGTCATATGGTTTGACCAGGGCACCTCTTTTGGTGGGATCTATACCTAGAGCTAGGCAGTGACCAAAAGGTGTGCCCACCCTTCATCCCTTGACCAAATGATCTAAAATTTGGGCAGGGAGTCTACCCTAGCTATACATAAGGCCTGTCCAAAAATGGGAATTTTTGGAGAATTTTTTCTATAGTTTTTAGAAAAATTTAATAATCTGAGGAAAAATTAATTGGTTGGCTTAAAGACTTCTAAACCCTCCCAAATTTTGGTGAGTGGTCACTGGGTTTATCATAAGGTTCTGTATAATTTTTCATCTCATTTTGAGATGTTTTAGGTAGGAAATGGACAAACCTAAGCTATGCCCTATTAAGGAGTTTTTAGGTCAAAAGTGCACTTTGAGATTTGAGTTGTTAGATCACCTCAACAGAGGCTGATATTTTGACCACTGACTTGGAATACTCTCTAGCACCTCCTCATGGAGTTTGAGGTGGATTAGAGTAAATTTGCCATAGGAACCAAGGCCAAATCCTAAGGATGGACCTTGGTGGCTTGTGAAGGGCATGGGGTCAAATGCACTTGTAAGAGCTTGGAATTTGGTAGAGTGGATGCTAGAATTTCCCAAGTCCTCTGGTAGGAATCTAAATGGATTTTAAAGTAAATAAGTCTCTCAAAACCCTAACCCTAGTTCAGGGTACACAACTTGTAGAGATAGAAAATGTCACTAAAACTCACTGAACAGTGATGAGATTTGGGTAGAATAGTTTTTTAGGTTAGTACAAGCTCTGGAGATTTTATTATGAATTTAGGATCATTATTTTGGATACTTCATTAACAATGTAGTAGTTTGTAGTATTTGCTTAGAAATTTATTATGGAGGAAATACTTTTTTTTAAATTGATGAAATTTAGGCAGAAAACTTGTAATATGATGTTAAAGCTCTGTGAATTTTTATGGAATTTTTAGAAGTTTAATTTTAAGGCTTGCTTCATTTAGTGATGTTTCCCATGAAAACTTAATTAAATCTCTTTTGATATATAGCAAGTCTGTAAAATTATGATATTTGCACAATGAATTTTTATGTACCATATTAATACTCAGTAATTTTTCTATAATTTTATGATGAGTAATTTAAGTACTTCCTTCTTTACATAGGATTAATTAGATTATAATGGATAAATTAATTAAAGGCTAAATACTTTTAGTAAATCATGAAAATTAGTATTTGATAATAACTTGCTGTTATTTAGTAATTATAATTTTTGGGTGGCCATTACTTGATAAAATCATGTAGTTCATGTTTAAAATTACTCATGGCCAATCTTTTGGAAAAATTAAATAAATATCAGATTAATTAGGAAAATTATAAATTTCTGGATTTAGGCTAATTATGTCATGATAGACCTCCAGTAAATTTTATAGGATATTTGGAAGACTATTTGGAGTACCTCCCCTTGTATACCTCATATAGCTTAGGATGGTCTGCATATAGTAAAACCGCAGAAACTGAACTAGAGTGGGTAATGAACTTGAGAAGATGGAATTTTTGTAGTTTGCTGGTTTGGATAGGGTGAGTTAAATTAAGTTCATTATTGGGAAGTCAGGATGAGTAGAGTATGAGATTGGCTAGTGTTAAGTGCTGTTCGGGAACGACAAAAGATCGTCCACCCCGGTAGGAGAGGAAGAGTCTTAATACTCTAGGGCTACATCTAAAGTAATTTAAAATGGATCGGGTAATGGGTATCAACCAATAACAATAAGTGTCTTGCGAAAGGGAACAGTGGGCTTCAGCTACCATCATAGTTCCTAGTGCCATTTGAGAGCCCTTCACGGAAAATACCGGGGGCAGTCCTGGGTTAACGTAAACCGTAGGAATAATAAATTAAAAGAGCAACTAGAATATCTAGGGTTGCACATTCTCACACCCCGGTAGCTAGGGAGGAAGAATAAGTTGGTTTGGTTGTCATTCAGACGGTAGCTCTGAAGGTAGATGCACGGACGGGACAGTCCGTGGAGCCGAGGGCTCGAGAGTTTGAATACAGAATAAGGTGGTGGGTCTTCGGTATTTGATTGTCGTTCACACTGACATCGGTACATCGACTCGGCGGTGTGGGACACTTAGCCAAAGAAAGTCTGGTGGATATAGCCAGCACAAGTACGCGGATACTCCAGGTTGTGTTCTTCTAGGGGTGTACGGGAGGGCTAGGCCCGGTAGTGTGGATACCCGCCTAGGAGTGGGGGGCCCGACCCACTGTCTTCGTTTGCCACTACGGAGGTTCCTGGGAGTGAAGCTAGCTGCCCGAATAGGGGGAACTAAAGGTTTGTGCGCATAGAGTCGTGTGCGTGAGTTGCACTTGCATGAATCATGACATAGCATATCACTATGCTCATATTTGCATACAACCGACACCCCAACGTATAAATTGGTATGGGATGTTTTATACGATGGGAGCCTCGCAGAAGACCCCTTAACTTATAAGTTTGTATGGACATTCATATAAGTTAAGATTACTTACTTATTTACTTACTTGCTTTCTATTTGTCTTCTTTTGTTATACTACTTACCACATGTCTACCTTACTGCTCACTACTGTAGAATTGCTAGATGTACTTTATTCTAGATAGTTGTTTATACACCATGATAGTTGTTAGACTAGCTCCATTGTCATCTGCTTGATTATTCTCCACCTTTGTAGCTTCCCTTTCCTCCTCTCCGCTCGGTGCTTAGGAGTCGTGGGGGGAGGGGTAGGGGATGATAGGGCTTAGTCTTTATGTCTAATGGTTTTCGAACCACAACATTTCAGGAGCTCCGGATGGGAGACAGGGACCAGCAGTCTAGGGACCAGCACCAGCGGAGTACGGTGCGCATGGAGGTGGGTCATTCTAGCACTGGTGCACCTGCGACCAGCTCCGTGAGTGATTAGTATTTTTATAGCTTCCGTGATGAGTGATTTGTAGTGAGGACTCTGATGTACCGGGCTCGAGCCCGATTCTTTATATTTCTTTTGAACTGATCTTTGCAGTACTTCTATTTGATATTATTGATGGACTGGATGTGATTTCATTTTATATGTGTGTTTCTGCGGACCTGTTTACATTTTATGTACACTTACTTCTCTCTCTTGTGATCGAAAAGGGTCGGCAGAATTAGCATTTTTTAGTGGCGGCCTTCCCGTGAGTCGGTGCCACCGCAAAGCGGCAATTCTGGGCTAAGACCCCGGTGGTTGAAAAAGAAAAAAAAGGGTCTTACAAGTGGTATTAGAGGAGACCTCGATCGGAAGAGAAATAGTCCACAAAACCTTGGGCCACCCCCGTACGAGCTTAGTTTGCGGACAAACTGTGAGAAGCGAACTAAAACAAGCCGGAAATGGTATAACTGAAATTTTATTATCAGAAAAATGTATCTATTACAAAGGTATGACCTCCCTTATATAGAATGGAGGAGAGAAGAGAGAATACAAATAAGAGATGTGGGACTAAAACTATACAAAAAAATCTGGGCGGCTAGAACAACAGATCTGAACAAGCCGCGGGGTTAGACAGAAGGGTTAACCGCTCGACCACTGCCAGAGAGAGAGACAAGTTGCCAAGTGAGACCGTTAGACCGCCCGGTCTCCTAGTCACCAGTAACAGAACGCTAGACCGCTTGGACCTCAGACCTCAACACAGCAACCAAACCGCTGAAGGCAAACCGCCAGACCGCCCGGTCAATAACCCGCCAAGCCAGACCGACAGACCGCCCGGTCTCCAACTTCAACACTCCCCCTCAAGCTGGAGCATATATGTCGATCATGCCCAGCTTGTCACATATATGAAGAAACGAGGCGGATACTGGCTTGGTGAAGATGTCAGCCAGCTCTTTTTCAGACGTGACGAAGGGGGTGCAAATTTGTTCCTTCAGAATCTCTTCACGAATGAAATGACAGTCGACCTCAATGTGCTTGGTTCTCTCATGGAAGACTGGATTTTTGGAGATGTATATAGCAGCCTTGTTGTCACAGAACATAGGTAGAGGATGGTTGTAGACCTCTCCTAAATCCAACATGAGAGCCCGTAGCCATTTTAGCTCACAAGTGGTCGATGTCATACTCCGATACTCTGCTTCAGCACTGGACCTGGAGACAACAGATTGCTTCTTGCTCTTCCAGCTTACCAGATTGCCCCCAACAAAGGTACAGAAACCGGAGGTAGACTTGCGGTCCCCTTTGTCATCAGCGTAACTCGCATCTGAGTAAGCTTCAACCCTCAGATGATCATTCTTCTGAAAGAGCAATCCTTTCCCAGGGGCTGCTTTGACGTACTCCAAGATCCGCAAGGCGGACTGTAGATGGCACTCCCTGGGAGCTTGCATGAATTGACTCACCTTGCCCACAGCATAGGAAATGTCGGGCCTAGTCACGGTGAGGTATATGAGCTTACCAACCAGACGCCTGTACCGCGAAGCATCTGAAAGAAGAGGCGAATCATCTGTCCAGGTTTTGTCTTCTCCAACAGCCATGGGACATCGGGCAGGTTTGGCCCCAGTCAATCCTGCTTCTTTTAAAATATCAAGAGCATACTTACGCTGAGAGAGGACTAAAGAGTTAGGCTTCCGAGAGATTTTGATCCCCAAAAAGTACTTCGGAGAACCCATATCTTTCGTGACTAGATGTTGGCGAAGATGCCGCTTTGTCAAGGCTACCCCTTCCTGGTCATCACCAGTGAGAAGAATATCATCAACATATACTGCAAGAACCACCAGTCCCGAAGAGGTTTTGCGAATAAATAGAGAGTGATCAGCAGCGCTGCGAGCAAAACCAACGGCCGCCACGATGCCGCTGAACTTGTCAAACCAAGCTCGAGGGCTCTACTTGAGGCCATAGATTGCCTTCGTAGTCGGCATACTCGTGTCTCCCCCTGAGCAACATACCCTGGAGGTTGCTCCATGTAGACGGCCTCCTGAAGATCACCATAAAGGAAGGCATTCTTGATATCCAGCTGGGAAAGTGGCCAGTCTTTGTTGACCGCCACAGAGAGAAGGACCCGTATAGTGCTGAGACGAGCCACGAGAGAGAAGGTGTCAAAGTAATCAATCCCATAGGTTTGAGTAAAGCCCTTAGCCACCAGGCGAGCTTTGTAACGGTTCACAGTGCCATCTGGGCCAAATTTGACCACAAATACCCAGCGACAACCAACAACATCTGTATCAAAGGGAGGAGGGACAAGAGTCCAGGTACCCCGCTCTGTGAGGGTCGCCATTTCCTCATCCATGCCCATATTCTAGTGAGGAATGGCAAGGGCCTCCTAGTAGGAACGAGGTGTGGTAGTAGCAGAGATAGCCAGTGCAAAGGCCCTGCGAGAAGGGGTAAGAAGATCATATGAAACAACAGCAGCAAGGGGGTGTAGGGTACATGTCTGCACCCCTTTGCGAAGAGCTACAGGAAGATCCAGGTCGGCGGGCTCCTCGGCATCCAGAGCATCCGTGGCAGAGAGAGCTGGCCCGGGAGGAGAGAGCGACAGCAGCGGAGATGAGGGAGATGGAGGCGGAGAGAGAGGCGGAGGGAGAGGAGTGGGCGGAGACGGAGAAGGGGCGGATATCGCAGTAAGAGACGAGGGAACGAACGGAAGAACAGGAGAATCAGAGGTGAGGGGAAGAGAAGAGGAGTCATCCGAGAAGTAGGAGGCATTCTCGAAGAAGGTAACGTCAGCGGAGACGAACTGCTTACGAAGAACATGATCAAAGCAGCAGTAGTCTTTCTGAGTGGTCGAGTACCCCAGAAAGACACATTTGGTGGAGCGAGGGGAGAGCTTATCACGGGTGGCAGATGGGGCATGCACAAAAGCAGTGCACCCAAAGATTCAGAGAGGGAGAGGAAAAGGCTCTTTGCCTGGATAAAGGATGGAAAAGGGGGTTTTTCTCTTGAGAACGGAGGAGGGAATGCGATTAATGAGATAACAGGCAAGAAGAACAGCATAGCCCCAATATGAGCGAGGGACATGCATTTGAGTCATCAATGTGCGAGCAACATCGAGGAGGTGACGGTTTTTGCGTTCCGCCACCCCATTTTGTTGGGATGTATAGACACAACTTGTCTGATGAATAACGTCATGTTGCACACAGAAAGAGGTAAAAGCATGACTTAAGTACTCTTTTGCATTATCAGAGCGAAAAGTTTTAATACCAACACCAAACTGATTTTTGATTAAATGATAATAGGAGGTCCATACATTAAAAAGTTCAGAGCGATCTCGTAAGAGATACACCCAAGTACATCTAGAAAAATCATCAATAAAGGTTACAAAATAAGAACTACCCCGACCAATAGTAAGGGTAGGAGCAGGTCCCCAGATATCGGAGTGGACTAGATCAAACGGACGGGTAGAGCCTCGACCTTGCTTCGGCGGGAAGGAGGAACGATGATGCTTGCCAAGTTGACATGCTTCGCAGTTGAGAGGAGTATTGGAGGGAGGGAGGTGGGGCAGAAGCTGATGTAGAAGCCGTGGTGGAGGATGACCGAGACGGAGATGCCACTGGAGAAGATCCGTACAAGAAGAAGAGAAGGCGGACAAAGCGGAAACGTTGTCGAGGAAGTAGAGGCCGCCGCTCTCAGTCCCAGTAGCAATCGTCCGCTGGGAGCTCGGATCCTGAAAAGAACAAGAAGATGGAGTAAACGTTACAGAACATTGAAGCTGCTTGCACAAAGAAGTAACCGACAACAGATTGCACGGAAACTTGGGCACATAGAGAGTGTCCTCTAGCCGAAGGGACGGAGTAACATGAACCACTCCCGACCCATGAACCGTCTGCAATGAGGAGCGGGGGCAACCGATCATGCTGTTCGAGGAGAGAGAAGCACTGAGGATTGCCCGTCATATGATTAGTTGCACCAGAGTCGATAAGCCATTTACCTTGAGTGACCACATGGGCACTACCTGATGATGTGACCACGGAAGCAGACGGCTTGGAAGAGGAGGTGGAAGAGTCACCCGAGGGGCGAAGATGGGGATGCTTTGTCCAGCAGCGGTCAAGAGTGTGTCCAGTGCGGCCGCAGTGAGAGCAGAGGTAGCGGGAAGAAGGACGTCCGCCAGACTGATGACTACGGCTACCATAGCCACTCCGCTGAGTTTGATGAGCAGTTATCCGGAGGAGAAGGAGCGGGCAGAAGCGGGCGCTGAAGGAGAGAGGTGACAGCGGCGATGCGAGCAGCGGTGGCATCTAAAGTAGAAGATTCCGCCTCACCCAGAATTTGTTGGCGGATCATGTCATAAGTGTCAGGAAGACGGAGCAGATAACACACAACCAGAAGCTCCTAAAAGTGCTTGTGTTGTTGAGCCAGATCCGCAGAAAAGGGGCGATTCTGAAGAATCTCAGCCCCAAGAGCATGAACTTGTTGGTAGGCAGCAGCAGGAGACAAGGTAGGCCGGGCAAAGAGGTCCGCATACAACGTATAGATGCGGGACGTCTGAGCCCCTTTGGAATACAAAGCAGCAAGATGAAGCCAAGCGGGCTTCACCGTCTCATCATGACGGATGAAGGGAAGGCACTCATCAGATAGACTGTTAGCGAGCCAAGTACGCACAAGAGCGTCACTCGCATCCCAGTCATCAAAGAGAGGTGAAGTGGTAGGAGGAGGGTCATCAACGAGATGGTGGCGTTTGCATTGCGAGCGAAGGAGAAAGGTGAAAGAGACACTCCAATCCGGGTAGTTGGAGCCGACAAGCTTGGAAACGGTGCCAAGGTTCCCGGAAGGAGTAAGAGGTAGAGGCGGAGCCGGATTGGCTACAGGGGTGGCGGCAGGAGTGGTGGCAGTGGAAGCATCAGAAAGAGCCATAAGAGCAAACAATAGGAAGCCGTGCGGTTAGGAAACAAGCCGCGCGGATAGGCAGAAGAGGAACTGCAGCGGTCAGGATGTCAAACACTAGCGGCCAGAAAGACCACGACCAAGCCGCAGTATCAAGCAGAGGGGAAGAAGTCGAGCGGCAAGCAGACAGTCTGCTCGAACAGAAGCACAAGAGAGGGCAAGTCACACGGTGATAGGTCGCGGCGAACTAGGCGACAGATCGCAGCGAACAAGGCAATAGGTCGCGACGACCAGAGCAAGAGCAAACAGGAGGAGGCAAGGCACACGACGATAGGTCGCGGCGAACAAGGCGACAGATCGCAGCGAACAAGGCAACAGGTCGCGCACACAGAGGGCAACGACAAGGAGACCGCGCGGACAGGGCGCAAGCCGGAGAAGCAAGTCGCGCGAACAGAGAGGGGCACAGAATCAGGAGGAAGGGATCGATTCCTCTGATACCATGTGAGAAGCGAACTAAAACAAGCCGGAAATAGTATAACTGAAATTTTATTATCAGAAAAAGGTATCTATTACAAAGGTATGGCCTCCCTTATATAGAATGGAGGAGAGAAGAGAGAATACAAATAAGAGATGTGGGACTAAAACTATACAAAAAAATCTGGGCGGCTAGAACAACAGATCTGAACAAGCCGCGCGGTTAGACAGAAGGGCTAACCGCTCGGCCACTGCTAGAGAGAGAGACAAGCCGCCAAGTGAGACCGTTAGACCGCCTGGTCTCCTAGTCGCCAGTAACAGACCGCTAGACCGCTTGGACCTCAGACCTCAACACAGCAACCAAACCGCTGAAGGCAAACCGCCAGACCGCCCGGTCAATAACCCGCCAAGCCAGACCGACAGACCGTCCGGTCTCCAACTTCAACACAAACTAGCAGCGGAAGCAGTGGTGTGCCCATAAGGGGAAATCACATGTGAAAGTCCATCCTACCCCTTCCTTTTATTCCATTCATACGTTCTCTAACAAATGGAATTTTCCTTATAGCCTGCGACGAACCCTACATCACAGCAGGGGACACCTCAGGCTCCGAATGTGGTCCCACCTCCGCCGGCTCCAGCTCCGTTCCAGCAGACGAAGATGGGGCAAACACTAACGGCCATTCTGGAGGCCTTCAGAGCTCAGCAAGCCCCAGCTCTACAGCCAAACCCCGGGGCCAATTGGATGACTGTCTTCTGGGGACTTTCCCCTCCATCCTACCTGGGGACGGAGTCTGCAGTATGTACGGAGGAATGGTTGGATACCATTTATGAGACGCTTGTGGGGATTCGAAGCCCCACTGAGGAGGCAGTCGCCTTGGCAGTCTCCTGCCTGGAGTCACACGGAAAGAGTTGGTGGAAATCTCAGCTGGACACCACCTTTGCGGGGATGGATTGCGCTGATATTACTTGGGAGGAGTTCAGAGCAGCACTCCTAGGACATTTTGTACCTCAGTCGGCGAGGGACGACCTGGAGGATAGGTTCCTGCGGTTGAGGCAGGGGAACAGGACGATGTTGGAGTACTATAAGGAGTTTACTCACCTGGCCCGCTATACGGACGCTTACCAGTTAAACGATGTTGGTTATGCCAGGAGGTTTTATAAGGGGTTGCAAGACGACATGAGACATGCCCTCCTCTTCGTCTCAGAGGGGAGTCTGGCCAGGATTCTGGAGATGGCTAATAAGAGAGAAGCGGATCAGCTTACAGTTAAGAGCCGGAAGAGACCGGCTGATGATATAGTGATTGGAGGTCGTAGAGACCATCCTCGAGGCCAGGTTATTGGGGAGAGAAGGAACGGGGATCAACCTCGTCAGGAGATTAGGCAGGAGCAGATGAGTTAGGGGGTATTGGCTCCCCAGTCTTTACAGATGCTGGAGATGCCAAGTACAGCAGAGCAGGCACCGGTATGCTTTCAGTGCAATCAGCCGGGGCATATCAAGAGGAACTGCCCTATGAGGCGAGCACCCCCACCAGCACATCAGGGCGCTCCACCTGCCCGACAGTTTGGCGGACGAGGACATGATCGAGGACGAGGATTTCAGGACCGAGGCCGCAGGCCAGAGAGGGAGCAGGTGTATGCTCTAAACCTGACACAGCCCCAGAACCCGGAGCAGGTTATCGCAGGTATGGAGTACTTTTAAGTTTTTTTTTCATATGAAATAGTTTCTAGACATAAGCTAGCTAGAAATTAAGAGAAGACAACTGCAACAAGAATACTAAGACACTTAATTACCCCAGGCATAGTCTTCGTTATCGGCAAGCCCGCACACACTCTCTTCGACACTGGTGCTTCGCGCTCGTTCATGTTGGAGGATTTCGTGAAAGGACTGGCATATGTGGAGCCATTCACCGGGAAGATGATGAGGGTGTGCCTACCCGATGGATCAGAGATAATGACCTCTGCTCATTGCAATATGGAAGCAAAGATCGGCGGGAAGGCGTTTGAGGCACCAGCGACGATTCTGAAGATGCCAGATTACGATCTGATCCTGGGCATGACTTGGCTGTGCTGGAACCATGCCCAGATCGACTGCATGGAGAAGAGGATCACCGTGAGGCACGGCGACTCCTTCATTATCATTGAAGGTATTATACCAACACCCCGCACCTTATTATCGTCTATGCAGGCCGTTAAGGCCCACCTGCAGGGGGAAGAAGTTTATCAGGTACTTTTTGAGGCGGTCATGGCCAAGGACTCCATTTCAGATATTCCAGTAGTGCGGGACTTCGCTGACGTGTTTCTGGAGAAGTTATCAGGGCTACCCCTGCACCGAGAGAAGGACTTTCAGATTTAGCTCGTACCGGGGGCTAAGCCGGTATCCAGAGCTCCCTATCGAATGGCCCCAAAGGAGTTGGTGGAATTTCGAAGCTAGCTTCAAGAGTTAGTGGAGGCCGGGTTCGTTCGGCCTAGCTCTTCACCATGGGGAGCACCGGTGTTATTCGTCAAGAAGGACGGAACTCTTCGACTGTGCATAGATTACCGGGCCCTGAACAGGTTGACGGTCCGGAATACTTATCCCTTGCCAAGGATACACGAGCTATTTGACCAGCTGGAGGGATCCCATTGGTTCTCAAAGCTGGATCTGAGGTCGGGATACTACCAGCTTCGCATTCGGGAGTAGGACATCCCGAAGACGGCCTTCAGCAGCAGATATGGTTTGTACGAGTTTACCGTGATGCCTTTTGGGCTTACGAATGCACCCTCCGCATTTATGACCTTGATGAACCGGGTGTTCGAACAGTATCTGGATGTCTTTGTTATCATATTCATCGACGACATCCTTATCTATTCAAGGACGGAGAAGGAGCACGCGGGACATCTGGCCTTGACCTTGGAGAAGCTGCGGGAGCATGAGATGTATGCCAAGTACAGCAAGTGCCAGTTCTGGCTAAAGGAGGTGGCTTTTTTGAGCCATGTCATCAGCGGAGCAGGTCTGGCAGTGGATCCGGTGAAGGTTTAGACAGTACGGGATTAGCCACCACTAAAGTCGGCCTCGGATGTTCGAAGTTTCTTAGGACTTGCTGGTTATTACCGGAAGTTCGTAAAGGGTTCTCTCAGATTGCCCTCCCTCTTATGTCTCTGACGAAGAAGGAGTCCCCTTTTATTTGGACACCACGATGTGAATCTGCTTTCCAGGAGCTGAAAGATCGTCTTACCTCGGCTCCCATCCTTGCTCTTCCGTCAGGGAAGGAAGGATTCCAGGTGTACACAGATGCTTCCTATCAGGGGATGGGTGTCGTTCTGATGAAGAACAGACACGTAATAGCTTATGCCTCCCGTCAGTTGAAGTAGCATGAGCAGAACTACCCCGTGCACGATTTGGAGATGGGGGCAGTTGTTTTTGCTCTTAAGATCTGGTGACACTACCTTTACGGAATTCACTGCGATATCTTCTCTGACCACAAGAATCTGAAGTACGTCGACACCCAGAAGGAGTTAAATATCAGGCAGAGATGCTGGGTGGAGTTTCTGTCGGAGTACCAGTATACCATATACTACCATCCGGGGAAGGCGAACGTGGTCGCAGATGCTCTGAGCCGGAGAGCGAGTACATCAGGAGTAGGCCCGCAGCTGATGGCCTTGGAGTTGGTTAAAGCTTTCGAGGAGATGCAGATATCACTAGTGTCTGAGGATGACCCAGAGTTATACATGGAGTACCTGGGGTCGATGGTTACTACTGATGATATTCGAGACCGCATCAGAGATGGGCAGATGCTGGATGAGAGAGCTAAGCCGATATTTTGAACCTTGGAGGAAGGTACGACAGGAGATTACTCTTTGAGGGATGGTCTCCTGTGTTTCTGAGGCAGAGTCTACATACCAGCAGAAGGCCAGATCCGGGAGGACATTATGACGGAAGCTCACTGCAGCCAATATTCGGTACACCCGGGGATCACCAAGATAGTAAAAGATTTGAAGAGGACGATGTACTGGCCGGGTATGAAGAAAGACATTACGTACTTTGTGATGCTTTGCAAGGCCTGCCAACTCGTAAAGGCAGAGTGTAGGAACCCGGCAGGCTTGCTGAAGCCACTTCCGGTGCCGGAGTGGAAATTTGAGGATATAGCCATGGACTTCATACATGGGCTACCTCGATCCCGTGCGGGGAATGACTCGATCTGGGTGATAGTGGACAGGCTAACAAAGGTGGCCCGATTCATTCCAGTGGCGAAGGACGCTCCGGTTAGTGTATTGGTACGGAGGTTCATTGAGCAGTTTGTGCATTATCATGGGGTGCCCAAGACTATCGTTTCAGATCGGGATGGGCGGTTTACATCCAGGGAGTGGAGGTCAGTCCAGGCCCATTTGGGTTCTCGGGTTACATTCAGCACAGCTTTTCACCCTCAGACCGACGGGCAGCCAGAGCGCACCAACCGTACACTGGAAGATCTTTTGCGCCTGTGTATTTTGGACCGCGGCGAGCCTTGAGAGAAATTGTTTCCACTGGTCGAGTTTTCGTACAACAACACCCATCAGTCCAGCATAGGCATGGCTCCATACGAGGCGTTGTATGGAAGGATGTGCAGGACCCCACTATCATGGGTTCAGGATGAGGATCCGCAGACACTAGGCTCGGAGTTTGTGGGGGATACAGATGCTCAGATAAGATTGATCCGGGACAGGATGTTGGAAGCCCAGAGCAGGCAGGCCAAATATTACGATGCGAGGCATCGTCAAGTGGAGTTCCAGGTGGGAGACCGAGTTTTCTTGAAGATACGGCCGATGCACGGTGTCTCGCAGGTTCGCGGGCGGAAGAAGCTCAGTCCGAGATATATGGGGCCTTACAAGATCCTGGAGCGGATCGGCCCCTTGGCTTATAGACTGGAGCTACCGCCGGAGTTAGCGGGACTGCATGACGTCTTCCACGTCTCCTCACTACGGAAGGCTCTGTTACGCCCTGAGCAGCTAATTTCCTCGCCAGATGTCCCGTGGCCTCGGATCGGTCAGTTAACTTGGAGCCTATCAGGATTGATGGTACAGCAGTGCGGGTCTTGCGACGGAAGAAGGTTCCGTTAGTCAAGGTCCTGTGGAACAATCATGGGCAGGAGGAGCATATATGGGAGCCACAGGACTTGATGTGACAAAAGTATCCAGAGCTTTTCAGTCAGGTATACCTCACAACCCCTTTGGACAATCAATTTGCTTTCCTGTTTTAAACCAATAGGACTGAAATTTCAAGAATATGGGCTAATCTTTTGTTTATTGGGGTGTATATACCTAGTCAATTGGACGAATTGGTCTTAGATTTGAAACCGCACATAGCAAACGTAACGTAGAGAAGTAAATCTTTCGACTTTCCTGGGATGTTACAAGCTTCTTTTTCTCGATTGGAGCCCTCGTAGGTTTAACCTTGATTTCGGGGACGAAATCTTTGTTTTGTTTATTGGGATTTGTAACATCTCATTTCCGACTAGATCCCTGTAAGTGGTTTTGTCATAACAGAACCCTAGGAAACCCAGGAATTGAAGTTTATCGACCAAGATTTCGAGTCAAGGGGTGGTCACGCCCGTGACCGACCCGTCATGCCCGTGACCTAGGGCGTGACCCCTTCGACGATCGTCGACCTCAGAAAGACGATCAGCGAGCTCAGAAATTTCAACATGGGCCTGACACGCCCGTGACCGATCCGTCACGCCCGTGACCTTGGAATGGAGTTGAGTGAGCTGAGCTCACTCAACACCGTAGTATGGATGGCGTTGAGTTAGCTCACTCAACGCCATAAGTTGAATGGCATTGAGTGCACTGACTGCACTCAATGCCATCTGGTGTCATCTGGTTGGCGTTGAGTGAGCTGAGCTCACTCAACGCCGTAGACTGGATGGCGTTGAGTGAGCTTAGCTCACTCAACGCCGTAATTTGTCAGGCGGGATGGCGTTGAGTGCGTTGAGTGCACTCAACGCCATAAGTTGAACGGCGTTGAGTGCACTGACCGCACTCAACGCCATTGGGTGTTGTCTGGATGGCGTTGAGTGAGCAGAGCTCTCTCAATGCCATAATCTGGATGGCGTTGAGTGAGCTAAGCTCACTCAACGCCATCGTTTAAAAGGGCATATTCTGGATAGCGTTGAGTGAGCAGAGCTCACTTAACGCCATAATCCGGATGGCGTTGAGTGAGCTTAGCTCACTCAACACCATAGTCTGGCAGGCCATGCTGGATGGCGTTGAGTGAGCAGAGCTCACTCAACGTCGTATCTGGGATGGTGTTGAGTGAGCAGAGCTCACTCAACGCCGTAGCAAGGATGGCGTTGAGTGAGCAGAGCTCACTCAACGCCATTTTACTTAGTCTTTTCTGGCAGGATTTTTTTTGGCTGTGTGCTGGTTCAGCTAAACCGGGCCGGTCTAGAAGTGGGTTGTTTTCTACTATTAAGACCTAATAAGTCTTATTTAAAATAAGTTGACCGGTCAAGCTTGCCACGTGGACCGTCAGTTTTGCAAAAGGGCGGTTACGGCCATGGCCGAGAGCTTGCTGTCATGGCCATCAATGGCATTTGATGTCATGGCCTTCCCCCTCCCCTTTTACGGCTGGATCCAACTCCTCTAGGGAAGAGGAGGAGTTTCCAGTCGTTAGCTTGCTGTCACAGAGCCGTTTCAGCCCCCCACCACCATGGCTGAGCCAAGCTATAATGAGCCATTAATGGCCACCAGCTTTTGGCTGTTTCCCCTCCTTAACCAAGCTTTTAAACACCCTCAGAGGCTCAAGAGGAGGTTTTCCCAGCTTTTACCTGAAGTTTTCGAGCCTCCCACTATGCTATTGAGAATTCCGGCGACGCCACCACCGCACCGATTGCATCCCGACGATCTGCACGCCTCCAGCCCGCGAACAAGGTCCTCCCCTCCTCTCTCTTTACGGGTAGATCTTAGCTTTCTTTAGGATTAAAAATCGGGCTCAATTGAGCCCGATCGGAAGAGCTCCTTTTCCCGTTTTCCCGCAAAAAAATTAGGCTCGGGTTCGCCGGATTCCGCCTCTCCGGCGGCTGCGCCGCCGCCCGGCGATGGCCACCACCACAACGGAGGTGGTGGTGGCGATGGCCGGCCAGGGAGGAGGCTGGACGGCCGACAACTGCGCTTGGAAGTAGCTCCAGGTCGAGCAAATCGTGGCCTTTGGTTGGAGGAAGAAGACAATGCGAGGGCCCTTAGATCTTGCTTTAAGATCTGTGCTATTTAATTAGCTTTTATTTTATTAGCATTTTTTTGTATTAAAATAACAGCTACCTTAGATAAATTATGAAAAATACTTAGGGGCTTTTTATGAAGAAATGACCAACATGAAATTTGTATCCGGGTCTACTTTATTTTAAAATATATTTGAATCAATTTGGTCATATGGTTTGACCAGGGCACCTCTTTTGGTGGGATCTATACCTAGAGCTAGGCAGAGACCAAAAGGTGTGCCCACCCTTCATCCCTTGACCAAATGATTTGAAATTTGGGCAGGGAGTCTACCCTAGCTATACCTAAGTCCTGTCCAAAAATGGGAATTTTTGGAGAATGTTTTATATAGTTTTTAGAAAAATTTAATAATCTTAGGAAAAATTAATTGGTTGGCTTAAAGACTTCAAAATCCTCCCAAATTTTGGTGAGTGGTCCCTGAGTTTATCATAAGGTTCTGTATAATTTTTAATCTCATTTTGAGATGTTTTAGGTAGGAAATGGACAAACCTAAGCTATGCCCTATTAAGGGGTTTTTAGGTCAAAAGTGCACTTTGAGATTTGAGTGGTCAGATCATCTCAAATGAGGCTGAGATTTTGACCACTGACTTGGAATGCTCTCTAGCACCCCCTCATGGAGTTTGAGGTGGATTTGGGTAAATTTGCCATAGGAACCAAGGCCAAACCCTAAGGATGGACCTTGGTGGCTTGTGAAGGGCATGGGGTCAAATGCCCTTGTAAGAGCTTGGAATTTTGTAGATTGGATGCTAGGATTGCCCAAGTCCACTGGTAGGAATCTAAATGGATTTTAAAGTAAATAAGTCCCTCAAAATCCTAACCCTAGTTCAGGGCACAAAACTTGTAGAGATAGAAAATGTCACTAAAACTCATTGAACAGTAATGAGATTTGGGTAAAGTAGTTTTTTAGGTTAGTACAAGCTCTGGAGATTTTATTATGAATTTAGGATCATTATTTTAGATACTTCATTAACAATGTAGTAGTTTGTAGTATTTGCTTAGAAATTTATTATGGTGGAAATACTTTCTGTAAATTGATGAACTTTAGGCAGAGAACTTTTAATATTATGTTAAAGCTCTGTGAATTTTTATCGAATTTTTAGAAGTTTAATTCTAAGGCTTGTTTCATTAAGTGCTATTTCCCATGAAAACTTAATTAAATCTATTTTGATGTCTAGCAAACCTGTAAAATTATGATCTTTACACAATGACTTTTTCTGTACCATATTAATACTCAATAATTTTTATATAATTTTATGATGAGTAATTTAAGTACTTCCTTCTTTACAAAGGATTAATGAGATTATAATGGATAAATTAATTAGAGGCTAAATACTTTCTGTAAAATCATGAAAATTAGTATTTGATGATACCTTGCTGTTATTTAGTGATAATAATTTTTGGGTGGCCATTACTTGAGAAAATTATGTAGTTCATGTTTAAAATTACCCATGACCAATCTTTTGGGAAAATTAAATAAATATCAGATTAATTGGGAAAATTATAAATTTCTGGATTTAGGCTAATTATGTCATGATAGACCTCCAGTAAATTTTATAGGAGATTTGGAAGATAATTTGGAGTATCTCCTCTTGTATACCTCATATAGCTTAGGATGGTCTGCATATAGTAAAATCGCAGAAACTGAACTAGAGTGGGTAATAAACTTGGGAAGATGGAATTTTTGTAGTTTGCTGGTTTGGATAGGATGAGTTAAATTAAGTTCATTATTGGAAAGTCAGAATGAGTAGAGTGTAAGATTGACTAGTGTTAAATGGTGTTCGGGAACGACGAAAGATCGTCCACCCCGGTAGGAGAGGAAGAGTCTTAATACTCTAGAGCTAGATCTAAAGGAATTTAAAAGGGATCGGGTAATGGGTATCAATCAATAACAATAAGTGCCTTGCGAAAGGGAACGGTGGGCTTCAGCTACCATCATAGTTCCTAGTGCCCTTTGAGAGCCCTTCACGGGGAATACCGGGGGCAGACCTGGGTTAACGTAAACTGTAGGAATAATAAATTAAAAAAACAACTAGAATATCTAGGGTTGCACATTCTCACACTCCGATAGCTAGGGAGGAAGAATAAGTTGGTTTGGTTTCCATTCATACGGTAGCTCTGAAGGTAGATGCACGGACGGGACAGTCCGGGGAGCCGAGGGCTCGAGGGTTTGAATACAGAATAAGGTGGTGGGTCTTCGGTATTTGATTGTCGTTCACACCGACATCGGTATATCGACTCGGCGGTGTGGGACACTTAGCCAAAGAAAGTCTGGTGGATATAGCCAGCACAAGTACGTGGATACTCTAGGTTGTGTTCTTTTAGGGGCTTACGGGAGGGCTAGGCCCGGTAATGTGGATACCCATCTAGGAGTGGGGGGCCCGACCCACTGTCTCCGTTTGCCACTACGGAGGTTTCTTGGGAGTGAAGCTAGCTGCCCGAACAGGGGGAACTAAAGGTCTGTGCGCATAGAGTCGTGTGCGTGAGTTGCACTTGCATGAATCATGGCATAGCATATCACTACACTCATATTTGCATACAACCGACACCCCAACATATAAATCAGTATGTGACGTTTTATACGATGGGAGCCTCGCAGAAGACCCCTTAACTTATAAGTTTGTATGGACATTCATATAAGTTAAGGTTACTTACTTACTTATTTACTTACTTGTTTTCTGTTTGTCTTCTTTTATTATACTACTTACCGCATGTCTACCTTACTGCTCACTACTGTAGAATTGCTAGATGTACTTTATTCTATATAGTTGTTTATACACCATGATAGTTGTTAGACTAGCTCCATTGTCATCTGCTTGATTATTCTCCACCTTTGTAGCTTCTCTTTCCTCCTCTCCGCTCGGTGCTTATGAGCCGTGGGGGGAGGGGTAGGGGATGATAGGGCTTAGTCTTTATGACTAATAGTTTTCAAACCACAACATTACAGGAGCTCCGGATGGGAGACAGGGACCAGCAGTCCAGGGACCAGCACCAGCGGAGTACGACACGCATGGAGGTGGGTCAGTCTAGCACCGGTGCACCTGCGACCAGCTCCGTGAGTGATTAGTATTTTTATAGCTTCCGCGATGAGTGATTTGTAGTGAGGACTCTGATGTACCGGGCTCGAGCCCGATTCTTTATATTTCTTCTGAACTGATCTTTGTAGTACTTCTATTTGATATTATTGATGGACTGGATGTGATTTCATTTTATATGTGTGTTTCTGTGGACCTGTTTACATTTTATGTACACTTACTTCTCTCTCTTGTGATCGAAAAGGGCCGGCAGAATTGGCGTTTTGTAGTGGCGGCCTTCCCGTGAGTCGGTGCCACGGCAAAGCGGCAATTCTGGGCTAAGACCCCGGTGGTTGAAAAAGAAAAAAAAGGGTCTTACACGCGTGGTCAGGGTGCACGCCTCCGCGCAGTTACCTCCCGCTCGTGCGCGTGCCTGAGCATGCTCGCTTGTATGCATGCACACATGTACGTGCTCGCTTGTGCGCGCGCACAGCCCTAGCAAGGTGGCGGGCTGGCAGCGTGCTTTTGCAAGTTGCCTCCCTACTCCGGCCGGGCGGCCTCATGGTTGAGGCTGCCCGGATAGGGCGGCTGGTTCTTCTTCCGGGGAGGGCAGACATGCATGCCCCCCCCCCCCCGCCTTTCTCTAGTGTCCTGGACGGGCGGACGATTCGGCCACCCATCCTAAACCGCCGGCCCTAACAGGGGCGGCCATTTTTCTCGCCTAGAACGGGCGGCCATTTATCCTCTGCCAGCCGCCACCCCAACCTGTCAGCGGCGGCATTTTTCACGCCCAGAACAGGCGGCCAAATGGCCGTCCATCCTCTGCCAGCCGTCGCCCCTGTCAGGGGCGGCATTTTTCTTGCCTAGGACTGGCGGCCATTTGGTCACCCCTCCTCTGCCAGCCGCCGCCCTTGTCAGGGGCGACATTTTTCTTGCCCAGGATGGGCGATCATTTGGTCACTCGTAAATGGCCGCTCGTCCTCTACTGGCAAGCGCACCCATCAGGGGCGGCGTTTCTTTTGCCCAAGACGGGCGGCCGCTTGGCCGCCCATCCTCTGTTCGCCATCCCCAATTAGGGGGGCTTCCCCTTCCCCTCGGTCGGCGGGACTTTCGTTAGCGGCTGGCCGAGTTCCTCTGGTCAAACGTGGTCATCGCGACCAAGAGTCTCCCCGCCATCGGCCGACGTTCGTCGTACATCATGTGTTTTCTCCGTCATACGATCGCGCTCCCGCCATCGTCATCGTTGGTTACGTGGGTAACCACCCACGTAATCGCCCGCGTGACCTCCCGTAGTAAGGGAAATGCATAACCAAAAATAGAATTAGGATGCACCTAGTAAAATTATTAAATAGTATGTGCATTAATGTGTCGTGAAATCGGCATATAAATAGCGATCATGGTGGTTTTGAGCTGCTGATAGCCGCTTAACCGCCATAACCACTCATGAAGCCTATAAATATGGCCACAGATCCTCTTTTATTCTCATTCTCTCATGAACTGGAAAATCCTCATATGGATTTTCTTTCTCGTTCCTCCTTCATCTTCTTCATTTCCTTCTCCCCCATTCAAATATCTTCAAGCACTCCTTGAAAATCTACTTTGTCTTCGAAGCCTCCTTCGAAGATCTTCATCTTCTCCGCCCGAAAAATCCTCACACGGATTTTCTCTCTCCTCTTCCTACGGAATCTCTCTCTCCTCCACTTCTCTTCAGTGTGCGCTCTTGCGCGCGCCGCCTCCTTATGCGCTTTCGAGCGCATCGGATCCTTGGGCATTCTAGTGTGCGCCTCTTCCTTGTGCTCTCTTGCGTGCATTTCTTCCTCGCGCGCCCCTGCGCGCTCTCGCATGCCCCGTTTCTTTACGCACACTCGCGCACATCTCTTCCTTTCTCTCTCTTGTATGCTCAGCTTCCTTGTGTGCATCCACGCATGTCTTTTCCTTGCCCGTTCTTGCGCACGTCTCTTCATTGCGCATCCCCGCGCGCTCTGCCTCCCACCGCACACTCGCGCGCTCTGCCTTCTTGCATGCTCTCACGCTCGTTGCTTCCTTACGCACTCTCACGCGCGCCTATTTCTTGTGCGTTCTTGTGCATGTCTCTTCCTTGCACGCTCCCGCACGCTCTCGCACACATGTCGCTCCTTTGCACGAGAATCTTCCCCCCACGCTCTGCGCGCTCCCCTATAGTAAGCACTTTGCACACTCACTACCAGCAAGCGGCTAGTGCGCTCTATACCAGCAAGCGCTCTGCGTGCTCTCCTCTAACAAACGTCTTGCGCGCTCTCTACCAGAAAGCGCTCAGCGCCCTCTTCTCCAACCAGCGCCCTACGCATTCTCCTCCAGCAAGCACCCCGTGTGTTCTCTTTCATCTAACTCTCTGCGCACTCTCCTCCAGCAAATGTCATGCGCGCACTCTGCCATCAAGCGCTCCACGCGCTCAATAGCAAGTGCTCAATCCACCAATAAGACAACCTCACCACACTTCTCAAAAATACAATCAGAGACCAGACACAAAGGATAAGACGCACTGAACGTTACCCCAAGCTTCAAGCCCCAAACATCAGAATGAGTACAACAAGCTGCTCCGGCCTCCAAAAATTATAAGATGACTCCAGAATACAACGAGCGCATTGCTCCCCACAGCACACAAAAAATAATTAGCTCTATAAATGGTGGCATATCACCATCCGAGCTCTCTCTCTCTCTCCCCAATAATTATAATGAGAGGCGATATGTCGCTCTCGAGTTCTTGAAAAAGCTCTGTAACAGCGCTCAGATCTAGTGGAGGTTTGGTCAGCACAGATCCGGTCACATGATTTTTCACCCAGTTAACGGGTTTTCCGCGTCAAAAAATTACTTTGTCAGCTTTTCTTTCTTTGTGACTGTGTGCACGCTCGACCACTCTGTGGGCTAAGATAGTCCAAGTTAATCTGGTCCAACCGGGGCGTCGAATTTTATCGTAATAGTTTGGTGTCATCTGTGGGAAGCGATTTGCCATGATCCTCATAAGACAGTACATTCAACATAGCATTACTCGTGACTAGAGATTATGTCGGGAGAAGTTGCCCGTACTTTGGAAGGGACGAACCTTTAGGGGCACGTCGTTCCAGTTCCCCCTCACTTGTCTGTCAACATATTTGAAGCAGAACACCCCCCTCCCCTCGCGGATATTCAAAGTCATAAAGCCCGTCCCGCCAGAGAACCTGAAGCTCAAAATCACTGCAACTGCCCTGAAGTAGCGGGCCTTGATAAAAGGTTCACACTCGAATAAGTTCTCAACTTAATCACAGAAGAACATGAGCGAGCCAAGCAATGTGCCGCTTAGGCCAGCCACCCCTTCCATCATTGCTCGCCATTTGCACCCGAGGTCCTGACACATCCAATCCCCCATGGTTTCAAGCTCCCAAAGATCGAGGCATTCGACGGAGCAGACAACTCATTAGAGCATGTCAGACACCTCGTAATCATGATCCAACTATGCATTGCTTTTAATCCTCTACTATGTGAAGCATTTTTGGTGACCCTAAAAGGACAAGCTCGCACTTGGTTCCTTTTTTAAAAGAAGGAGAGATCAGAAATTTCGCAGAACTAACACAACAATTCATGGACCAATTCATCGCCAGTCATCGGATAGTCTCTGTCTGGGATTCCGCCAAAGGGGGAAACCCTCAGAGATTTTTTTCAATCATTTCACTGCAGAGGCACGACTTATCCCGAGCATCAGCCCCTAGCTCTTAAGAGGCTTCCTCTTAGGAGGACTCCGTCTCGACAGCTTCTATTCAATATAAATGAAAGAAACAACAAGTTATCATGATCTAATACGACGAGTCGAAGCCCAGATTGCCATCGATGAAGCAATTGAGTCACACCAACTACAATTCGATAGAGGCGCAAAAAGGAGAAGAGAGCAAGAAGCCTCAACAGACCTAGTAAAGAACAGTGAATGTCGTGGCAACCCACAACCTCAGCAGCACCTAAAATACACGCCCCTCAATACCTCCAGGACAAATATATTTTACGCACTCCAAGGCAATGGAGCGCTCTGCAAGCCCAGACCCTTCGCTAAAAATACGGGGGACCTGACAAAGTACTGTGAGTTATACCAGTGACGTGGACATGACACAGAAGATTACTCAAAGGTTAAGGATGAAATTGAGTATCTCGTCGAACAAGGCCTCCTAGGGAAATTTTTGAGGGGCCGGACACTGAATCCGCCAACAGGAGATCAGCCAGTTGTTTGCTAGAATGAACTGGGGGGAACCCCTAAGGCGACCATCCCAAGAGAGGGCTTCGTACCTATCAGTGGGGCCCTGCCCATTGCAATGTTTACCAATTTAACTTTCCTATGAATTCTTCACGTGAATTACCACAAGGTCAGACTCGCGGTTGTGACTTTAATAGCTTTTAAAGTTTGCTTATTTCAAGCCTGTAGGAGGCAAACATTATTCATGTGGTTTGAAATGCGTACTCACCTCACCCAAATGGAAAGGCATCCATTTACATTAATAGCAGTTGCCTCTGGACAGTGCGCTCTTTACAGCAACTGCCTACGGGCAGCGTACTCATAACGGCAACTACCTCTGTGCAGCGTGCTCTTAACAACAACTGCCTCAAAGCAACGCTCTCTTTACAGCAACTGTCTCCGGGTAACGCGCTTCTTAAAACACTTGACTACGAGCAGCGTGCTCAACATTACTGCAAGCCTACGCCCCAACAACGTCAGGGAATTCCCCCCTCGCGGTTGCGTAGTCTGATTGAATCCTTACATTCTCCAACACCCGGATCGAATACTTACATTCTCTGGTGATCCTTTCATGGCCAGGTTTGGCCCCACAAACGGATTAAATCCTTACATTCTCCGGCCATCGGATTGAATCGCTATACACTCCGACTATCAGATTGAGTCATTACACTCTCTGACATGGCCACAAGCTTACATTCCACCGGCTACTAGCATTTGTACAACAAAGGCATAGTTACGACTTATTTGCGTCGACGTCAGAGCCCCCGCTCTCATACTCGGGAAGATCTCAACTACCAAATGTGGCTATTCCGCAACAACGCGTCCACGCCATCAGGTGGAGGATCTTCATCTCCAATCTTATAGGTATCTCATACCTTCCCTTCAAATATTAACCTACTCCATAAATGACAAGGAGAGACACTACATCAACCTCCCCCGTGAGTAGTGTCCCGCTACGTGGTAGGTCGGCGATTTGCTCGAATTTTCACTAGCATTAACAGCGGCAAATGCCCAAGACATACCCCATGCGACGTCACACACATCGCGAATGTTGCACCTCACACGAAAAGTGCACATTACGCCTTGCACACACATCACGCACATTGCGCCCCGCGCGCACACCATGTGCATTGCGCTCTGCGCGCACACGACACATATTGCGCTCTGAGTACTCGTCACACGCACTCCACAATTGTGCGCTACACGCCCCATACATATTACGCTCAGCGTGCGCTTCGCTTACGCTGCTCTAATTGTGCATGCCACTCCTAGCATACAAAGCACCCTTCGTACATTCCACCCTTTGCACCTCTCGTGCATTTTGTCTTGCGCACACCACTGCAAACTGTTACGCACCAAGACAGACTTCCGGGTAGAAGTCCTCGCCCTTCATTCGCTTCGTCTCGAAGCTGCAAGGACTTTGGGGGCAATTGATGGGCACCCCTGAACAGATTTGACCGAACCACAGGGTAAGTAACCGCGGTCCAAGCCTCCAGTCGCGCTCGCGTAAATCCCTGTGCGCGGAGGCATCTCCCACAAGCCCTTCTGGATGATCGTGGAGCTTTGCAAGTGTGCCCCTACCTAACCGCGCGCATTAATGCGCACGGTTAGATCTGGCGCGCGTGCATTCTCGGGACCCATGCGTGGTGAGGGTGCGTGCCTCCGTGCAGTTCCCTCCCGCGCGCATGCCTGAGCGTGCGGACCTACGCGTACGCTTGCGTGCTCTCCTGTGCCCGTATACTTGCGCGTGCACAACCCTAAAAGGTAGGCGGGCTAGCAGCATGCTTTTGCGCACTACCTCGCTACTCCGGTCAGGCGGCCTCATGGCCACCCAACCTTCCTGCCTCCCCAGCCGCTCGGATAAGGGTGGCTGGTTCTTCTTCCGAGGAGGGCAGACCTGCATGGGCCACCTTCCCCCTCTTTCTCTGGTGCCTAGGACGGATAGGCGATTCGGCCACCAATCCTCAACCGCCGCCCCTAACTGGGGCGACAATTTTTCTCTCCCAAAACGGGCGACCAAATGGTCGTTTGTCCTCTGCCAGTCGTCTCCCCTTTCAGGGGCGAAATTTTTCTCGCTCAGAACGGGCGGCCAAATGGTTGTCTGTCCTCTGCCAGTCGTCGCCCCTGTCAGGGGAGGCATTTTTCTTGCCTAGGATGGGCGGCCATTTGGCTGTCCATCCTCTGCTAGTCGCCGCCCCAGTTAGGGGCGGCACAGCTGCCGGCCCTGTCAAGGGCTGCATTTTTCTCCCCCATGACGGGCAGCCATTTGGCCGCTCGTCCTCTACCAGCAGCTGCCTTATTAGGGGCAGTGTTTCTTTCACCCAGGACGGGCGGCTGCTTACCGCCCCTCCTCTGTCCGCCAGCCCTGATTAGGGGCGACTTCCCCTTCCCCTCGACCGACCGACCTTCCGCTGGTGGCCGACCGAGTTCCTCCGGTCAAACGTGGTCATCGCCGACCAAGAGTCTCCCCGCCATTGACCGTCATCGGCCGCATTCGTCGTACGCCATGCGTTTTCTTCGTCATCCGACCGCGCTCCCTCCATCGCCGCCGTCAGTTACACGGGTAACCACCCACATAACCGCCCGCTTGACCTCCCGTAGTGGGGGAAATGCATAGCAAAAAATAGAATTTGGTAGTGTCTCGTAAAATTATTAAATAATATATGCATAAATGCGTCATGAAACTGGCCTATAAATAACGATCATGGTGGTTTTGAGCTGCGAATAGCCGCATAACCGCCATAACCACCCATGAAGCATATAAATAGGGCCTCAGATCCTCTTTAATTCTCATTCTCTCCTGAACCGGAAAATCCTCTTACGGATTTTCTCTCTCTTTCCTCCTTCATCTTCTTCATTTCCTTCTCCCCCATTCGAAGATCTTCAAGTACTCTTTGAAAATCTACTTCGTCTTCGAAACCTCCTACGAAGATCTTCATCTTCTAAGCCCAAAAAAACCTCACACTGATTTTCTCTCTCCTCTTCTTGTGGAATCTCTCTCTCCTCCACTTCTCTTCCTTGTGCGCTCCCGCGCGCGCCGCCTCCTTGTGCTCTTTCGAGCGCATCAGATCCTTGTGCATTCTCACGCGCGCCTCTTCCTTGTGCGCTCTTGCGTGCGTCTCTTCTTCGCGCGCCCCTGCGCTCTCCGCCTCCCAACGCGCTCTCACGTGCTCCGCTTCCTTGCGCACTCTCGCGCACATCTCTTCCTTTCTCTCTCTTGCACGCTCAGCTTCCTTGCGCACTTCTATGCGTGCCTCTTCCTTGCGCATTCTTGCGCGCGTTTCTTCTTTATGTGTCCTCGCGCGCTCCACCACCCACCACAAACTCGCACGATCCGACTCCTTGCGCTCTCTAATGCTCGTCGCTTCCTTGCGCGCTCTCGCACGCGCCTCTTCCTTATGTGCTCTTACGTGCGTCTCTTCCTTGCACGCACCCATGCGCTCTCGCGCGTACGTCGCTCCCTTGTACGGACCTCTTCCTCCCGCGCCTCCCTATAGTAAGCACTTTGCGCGCTCACCACCAGCAAGCGCCTTCTGCGCTCTATACCAGCAAGTGTCTTGTGCGCTCTATACCAGCAAGCGCTCCGCGCACTCTCCTCCAGCAAGCGCTTTGCGCGCTCTCTACCATCAAGCATTTTGCTCGCTCTCCTCCAACCAGTGCCTTGCGCGTTATCCTCCAGCAAGCTCTCTATGTGTTCTCTTCCATCTAGCGCTCCGCGGGCTCTCCTCAACAAGCGCCCTGCACGCTCTCTGCCAACAAGCGTCTCACGTGCTCAAGAGCAAGCGCTCCATCCACCGATAAGACAATCGCACCACGCTTCTCTAGCTAAAAGATAATCAAAGATAAGAAGCAGAGGATAAGGCGCACTAAACGCGCCCCCAAGCTTCAAGCCCTAGACATCAGAATGAGTGCAACAAGCTGCTCCCGCCTCAAAAAACTATAAGAGGACTCTGGAATACAACGAGCGCATCGCTCTCCGCAGCACACAAAGAAATAATTAGCTCTGTGAACGGTGGCATGCCGCTCTCCGAGCTCTCTCTCTCCCCAATAATTATAACGGGAGGTGTTCTACCGCCCTCGAGTTCATAAAAAAGTTCTGTAACAACGGTCAAATCTAGTGAAGGTTTGGTCGGCACAGATCCAGTCACGTAGTATATCACCAAATTAACAGGTTTTTCACGTCAAAAAATTTGACTTGTCAGCTTTTCTTTCTCTATGACTGTGTGCGCGCTCGACCGCTTCGTGGGCTAAGACGGTTTAAGTTAATCCAGTACGACCGGGACGTCGAGTTTGGTCGCAATAATAAGTTTGTTTTTGTAAAATAGTTCTTCCAACAAGAGCACACAAAATTTATGCATCATTTTTAAAATTTATTTTTTGTTTTATTTCATTGTGCTTGTAGTCATGTTCAAAAAACCCGATCGGGCTCGGGCCGAGCCCGATCGGGCTCTGGCTTTTGTCAACCCGGGTTTGGGTCGGGCTAAATTTGAGTCGGGCCGGGCCGGGCTTGGGCTCCCTCCAAAAGAGGGAGCCCGATTAGGCCCTGCAGGCCCGGCCCGGGCCAAGTCGGCCTGAATTCAAAAAGGCGGGATAAAATCCCGCCTAAATTGGCGGGATTTTATCCCGCCTAATTATGCGCCCGCCTAATCATAGGCGGGATTAATCCCGCTAATCATAGGCGGGATTAATCCCGCTAATCAAAGGCGGGATTAATCCCGCATGGGGCCTGGCGGGGTTAAAATCCCGCCGGGCTTTCCTTAGCCCGGTGTCGGGCTCAGGCTAGCCCGTCGCCCGGGCTTTTCCCGGCCCGGCGGGCCGGGCCGGGCTTTTACCGGGTCGGGCCCGGGCTTTTTGCCCATGACTATGCTTGCTTTACCTTCACATCTCTCCAATTTAATAACGGTCCACCTAATCATTAACTATGTGTCTTTTATAATTGTTGTGGGTCGTCTGATTTTTTCTCAGTCCGAAGAATTGAACCGTTTTAGCATGAAGTCTGATCGGACGCAGAAACAATCAAAGAAAAATGACAACAAATGACAAAAGACTTTTTTTGACGTGCAAAACCCGGAAAGGGTAAAAATCACGTGATCGGATCTGTGCCGAACCAAAATCCACTATTTCCTTAGAGTTTACAAGTGTATGAAATGATCTCTCGGAGGGTGACAGGTCACCTCCCTGTTACAAGGGCAAAGTCTAAAAATGATGGAAAATAAACAGTCTTCGTAGCCACGATGGAAGCGCTTCGGCCTAAAAAATTGGTTGTCAACGGAACCTCAATGAAAGAGTTCCAACTGGGAAAAATCTCTAAGTCCACAGAGCTTTGATGGAAGCGCTCTTGCAAAGAAGAACATCATGCCTTGAAGCCTGCTTGAGCCTTTGCGCTAGAAGAGCAGCAGAGCGAATTCCTGCGCGGAGGATCGGCCTAAGTCCTTGATCTCGCCTGAAAATCTTAGAGTTCTTTCTAGCCTCTGGAGTTGTTTGTCTCCAAATGAAGGCTTGAGAGTCTATTTATAATTTTCTGAAGGGACACGTCAGTAATTGCATCAGACGGAATTTGTGCTGGCGAATAACACTGCTCTGGTTTGGTCATCTGGATCACCAAATTCAGTGAAATGACGGAAGTGCCCTCAGGCAGTTCGGGTGGCCCCGCGCGCGTGTAGGCCGCGCGTGCCCCTGTGCGCTGGCCATGCGCGTATGGGGGTGCTGCCCGTGTGGGCGCGCGGGTTGTGCTTTTTTCTTGGAACTTCCGGGCTTTGGGGGAGTGCGACGCATCGCGCGAGACTTGTTCGATCGGATTGGCTCTTCCCACGTGTCCTCTGTCCGAGATCCTAATTGGTTTGACGAAAATTTCAGGAGAAATCTCATCAATAATCATTATTAATAAATAATAATGTATGCATAGTCATTTTAAATGTTCACATAACATTTCTCCCTAACTATTATTATTCACTTATTCATATTTCATTTTTATGAAAAAAAAATAGTAAATGAATTGGGGACCATTTTACAGTGGACACGTCATCAGCGTGGTGTCGCGTGGTAGTGGGACCCACTCTTGCCAGGTCACTGTAAAAGATTGTCAGGCGCTGTCCCGTCCCGCCCACGTTCTTCAAGCATGGGAATGCCCCGTCAACAATGACGTAAATGCCCTCAACCATTTCCACATTTGCGCAATGCACATGTGCGGATGCGTGATGCAATTTATTTAGGGGCACCGGCCTAATTACTTTTTTCTAGCTTATTATCAAAATACATAAACAGCTGTTTTTTTAAGTAAAACCAATATCATATTTATTAGTCTATTATATTAATTATTATGTAAACATTCTGTATTATTTGTTTATTTATTTATTTTTGCATTGCCAAATTTCATTAGTATTTTGTATCCTTCTTCGGTTTCTGTTAGTGTGCAGAGGGCATGCTGCATGCATGCATGCAAGCTGGGAGTTATTCCATTTTGGCTTCTTCAGCGGTAGCGGTCGTGCTTGCGACGAGCTGTTGTATTATTAACCGTGAATCATTTTTGTGATTGATTGATTACGTGCGTATTATTTGTGAACATACTGTTGAAGCCGAGAAATTCTCAACCTCAGAAATCGGACTAGGCGACCTGAAGCTACTGGTCGACCGGTCGGGAAGACGATCTCTGGTTAGGAAACAAGGACGAATTGTACAAACAAGACCCCAGGTCGCTGCGGCAGGAAGGTCCCACCACGTACCCAGTTGCTTAGGAGAAGCAACCCCTTCTCAACCAGATTGGCCGAGTTAGGTACGAAGGAGGCGAGCTGAACGATGGCGAGTCAAGGGTAGTTGCCTGAACTCGCGAGGGTTCAGGCCGAGAATTGCTTGTCCCTTCCTTCGTACCCCTGGGGTCCTATTTATAGGCAAAACCAAAGAGAGGGGGGGGGTCTTACTTATACCCCCCCCCCCTGGCGAGTTGGCGACCTCCTTGAGGAACTCGCCTGGGAGAGGCGAGCATCTGGCCATAGTCGCCACCTGGCGAGTTGACCTGGGGAGCTCGCCATACTCGCCCAAACCTTCCGCGGCCCGGGATGCTGGTCTGGATCCCCACCCTGCATTGTTGACTTTGACCTTTGGTGACCTGGCGGTGGTAGGGCCCACCCTCGTCGAATATGGGTTGTACACAATCCCCGCTCTTTTTGGGCGACGTAGGAGCCCGGAAAGATTCATCCAACGCTTATTCGGCGAGGACCGCTGCCGAGTATCTGGACCGCTCGCATCATCGCCTGCTGGTTGAGTAGTCTATAAATAGGGGGGGCTTCGTTTTTTGAGACAATCCCTGGAGCTCGCCGAAGATGTCGGATGCTGAACAGTTTTTGAAGGACAATCTCGCTGCTCTGTCGGGCCTCCTTGGCATAGCTAGGTCGAAAAGATCGCGCGAGGATGATCCCACTGCCTTGCCCCCGTCGAAGAAGAAGAAGAAGACGAAGAAGGACAAGCAGCCCGCCACTACGGTGGTCGGCTCGCCTCCACTGGCGCACCAGGTCGCCGCGGCGACCGACAATCCCGTAGTGTCGTCCACCACCCAGAGGGTGTTGAACGACCTAGGGCTTGACGACCTCCCTGAGTCGACCCGGGGCAGCCCGCTGGAGAACGCAGGAGCGACCGAGGAGCCCGCGGTCGTGAAGGAGCCCGCGGTGTCCCAGGCCGACGTCGTCACCCTGTCAGGTCGCTACCTCGAACTCTTCTCTGCTGGGTTGTCGCCGCCACTTTGCTGACTTCTTTCCTTATGCAGATTCTCCGATTGCCGCGGACGCGGCACTTGATGTCGTCCCCCTCAACTCGGCGCCCCTACTCGCCCTGGCGGCCGACAGGCCGCTCAAGGTCGCCCGCACGGTCAGGATAGGCCTCAGCTCGGGGAAGGCGTCTGGGGCGGCGTTGGCGAAGGACCCCCCGCCTGCGAGCAAGGAACTGCCGGCGAAGGCCACCCCTGCCGGGTCATCCGGGCTGGTGCGCGAGGTCCCTCCAGCGAGTACAGCGGCTGGTGTTGTCGCGAGCGGCGGGAAAATACCCTCGGTGAGCGCTCCATTGCCGCCGCCGCCGCCGCGCCCGCGGTCGTCACTACTGGCCAGGCGCCGAGCACCGGCTTGCCCCCTCCGCCGCCTCTGTTCACCCTGCCGAAGGATCATCCGCGACCTCCTCCTCCTGCGCCGAGGGCTCCGCACCACCCGGCGAGCTCCCTTCAAGCTTCGCCGCCGGCGAAGAAGCCGGCGAGGCCGCGGCCGCCCTACTTTCCTCCGCGGGTTGGAGATCCTGACTACGTCGGCCAAGGGTCTGGAGGGCGCGGGCAGGGCAGGCCTGCCGATCTTCCGAATAGCTCTTCGGGGAGGCGAGATACCTCCGGGCGACCTCCTTCGCCGCGCCGATCCCGATCTCCTCGCCGTGGTGAGCCTCCTTCCACTGAATACCGCCCTGCTTTTTGCTTTTTTCAGCCCTGACGATCTGTCTTCCTGCCGTGTCAGATCGCCCGGCGACCTCTGGGGCGACTTTCCTCGACGCTATCGGGCTGTCCGGGAGCGAGTATCGCCAGGCCGCCATTCGCGCCCACATGGAGCTGGAGAGCAAGTTTGACCAGCTCGCCATCTGTGATTCTCACCGGCGCATCTCGGCACTGGAGGCGAGGATGGCCAAGGTCGAAGGGCTCCAGTCGACCTTGGAAAGCTATGAAGCTCGCTTTCACGTGGTCAAAGAGAACGACCGCCAGCTGCAACTGAACAACCACCGCCTGCAGCTGGTGCTTGACGAGCTGGCCGGCATCCGGGCGAGCATGGGGTCTGCTGGACGTCTGGCGAGGATGGAGGAGCAGCTCAGGCTCGGCGATGATGCGACAGCGCTGGCGACGGAGCATTACCGGCGTGCGCGCGAGATCGGCTGGGCTGGGCGACATCCGCACCCTCCTGAGCGGCCGAGGGCGCCATAATCTTTTTGTTCTTCGAATGTAATCGCCTGTAATCGCCTCGCGCGACTTTGTAATCCCCGGACATTTATTTTTAATTTGATTAATTCGTGTGCGCGAATATTCCCGCTTCCGTGTGCGCGCTTTCATTCTTTGATGTACCGAGCTTTAGTTCACTTTGATAATGTCGCAGGTTTTTCTTCATCGCGCGAGTTTGTCAGATACTCGCCGGGGTGGCTGACCCCCCCCCCCTTGGACTTGTCATTCCTATAAATAGGAGGGGTAGGTGGGTCATAAAGTGTATTGCTGTAGCGACTTTCTTTCCTCCTGCCGAGTATCTGAACAATCAACTCGCCGCTCACGCTGCTTTCTGATCTCGCCATCATGGTCGGTGACGACGCCAGCGCTCGCCGGCAGGCCCATGCAGTTAATTTTGCCGATGCGGCTTTTAAGAAATCTATCACCACCGAGAAGGAACTGGCGACCTTCAAGGAACGCTCCCTCCCTGACGGATACTCGGCAAGACTTCCCACTCGCAGCGAGCGCCTCAATACCCATATTGAGGGCTCGCTTGTAATGTCGCTGCGTCACTTCGACGCGGGTCTGCGGCTGCCCTTCTGGCCGGAGTTTTGCGAGATCCTACGCTACTTTGGGATTGTTCCCGCGCAGATCAATCCCAACGGCGTGGCGATCATTATGGGATTCCTATGCTTCCTTCGGGAAGAGAGGATCTCTTTCGACCTCTCCGTCTTCCGCCGCATCTTCGCCTTCGCGGCGACCTCGGAGGGGGTCATCTTCTTTAGCAACCATGTCTGCACTCTGGTCGGGACGGCGAACAAGGTCCATCGCTGGAGCGAGCAGCTGGTTGTCGTCCATGGCGACTTCGGCGGCGTTCCCGGCAGGCCGCACCAACCAGCCGATGTCGCCTTCCTTCCCCCCATCCTCGAGGGAGCTCGCGAGCAGCTCTTCGACTACTTCCGCGGTCGGCGTTTTGACGTCATTTTCTGGCGACTAAACGTCAGCGTGCTCGAGCCAGTCCTCCCCATCGAAAGTATGTTGAACTCGCCGTGCGCCCTGGTTACTCGCTCGCCATTTTGCCGCTGAAGCTAACTTTGTCACGTGTTTTGCAGTCGCCAACGAGCTTCCGGAGAAGCCGCTTCCCTTGGCGAAGGAAGTCGCCGCCACGCAGTCGGATGCTCGCCCTCCTGCCGACGTCGGGGAGAAGAAGACGGCTAAGGGGAAGTCGCGGGCCAGCTCGCAGGGTCCCGCGAGGAAGAAGGTGAAGACCTCGTCGCCGCGATCCGTCGATTGCCGGTCGCCGACGCCCGCGCTGTCGCCCCATTTCCACCCCAACTACGGCCTTGGACAGGGGGTGGTGGACGCCTTCGGTCGCCCGCTCGTGACCTGGTCGGCGGGGGAGAACTCGGTGTCGCTGAGCACCAACCTCCCGTCCTGGTCGACTGACTGGGAGGATAAGGGGGAGGCGTTCGCCGTCCTTCATGCCATCTATGGTCGGGCCGACGCGGAGTCCGTCATGGAGCTGACCCCGACGGAGCTTGCCCATCAGTCGGCCTGCGCGCTCGCGCGGTCTGCCGAGCTGGGGCATTACTCGGCGAGGAAGATGCTGGAAATGACCGACGCCCTCAAAATCGTCTCCAAGAAGGCCATTGACCTTGGCATGCAGTCCGCCCGCTGGAGTGACTTCGAGGTGAGTTATCCTTGGGTAGGTTGCTTGACTTGTATCGCTGCCAGGCTCTGACATTGGTCATCTCGCAGGCTGCCGAGATAGAAGCGACGAAGAAGCTTTCCGAGTGCGAGGAGAAACTCGCCGCCTCCCAGGCCGAGTTGGAGGCGGCTCAAAATCGCGCTGCGGTGATGGAGACCAGGTTGATCGCTGCTGAAGGGCGGCCGAGCTCCTCAACCTCGCTGCCCGAGGACCCGGCGCGAGTGGTGAAGCAATCGCGCGTCCTCTGGGAGGAGAGATCCTCCGTTCGCCGCGAGATCGCGCGGGCGGCGGGGAATGTCATTCTCGCGCGCCTTAGGCTCGGGGGCCAGCTCGTCGAGGGGGAGAAGCCGCTCACTGTCGACGAGCTCATCCCAGAGCTGCTCGCCGAGGGGACTGTCCCGCCGTACGACGCGTCGTTGCCGACCAGCTCCGGTGATTCTGACAGCAGCGGCAGCGGAAGCAGCAGCGGCAGCGGAAGCAGCAGCGGCAGCGGAAGCAGCAGCGGCGAGACCGCAGAGAGCGACGACTTTGCGGATATCGGCGATGTTGGGGATGATGAATATCGGCCTGATACTGGCGACGACGAGTCCTAGTTGCTCGCCGATATTCTTTTTGTTCCTTTTGTAAACCACATTTTGACTGTGATTTATACAAAGTTTTGTCTTTTCCTCTGACTGGATGTTACTCGCTAGGCTCATAGGCTCGGAGAGGGACGCTCGCTAGGTCGCAGGGGATGGCCCCAACATCGACCATCCGCTCGCCGGGACCTACTCGCCCCTGCGCCCGGATACTCGTGAACCTGCTGTGATAACCGCGCGGGTGGCGTGTGGGACGTACTCGCATGTCCCCCGGGGCTCGCTTACTCGCGCGGTTTCAGCTCGCTTCCCCGCATGGAATCAGCTCGCCTACTCGCGCGAGATCAGCTCGCCTGTTCGCGTGAGTTTTGCTCTCCTACTCGCGCGAGGCCTGCTCGCGCGTGACGAAAATTGGGCCGGGCTTAGTCGTCGAACATAGCCCGTGGGCCCCTCCTTGTTATCGAGGAGATCGGCCGATTCCCGAGGAGAGGAGCTCGTGGGGATACCGGTCTTACGACGCTGCTCAACTCGAGGTCTTGGATTACAATCGAGGAGATCGGCCGATTTCCGAGGAGAGGAGCTCGCGGGGATACCGGTCTTACGACGCTGCTCACTCGGAGTCTTGGATTACAATCGAGGAGATCGGCCGATTCCCGAGGAGAGGAGCTCGTGGGGATACCGGTCTTACGACGCTGCTCAACTCGAAGTCTTGGATCACAATCGAGGAGATCGGCCGATTCCCGAGGAGAGGAGCTCGTGGGGATACCGGTCTTACGACGCTGCTCAACTCGAAGTCTTGAGTTACAATCGAGGAGATCGGCCGATTCCCGAGGAGAGGAGCTCGTGGGGATACCGGTCTTACGACGCTGCTCAACTCGAAGTCTTGGATCACAATCGAGGAGATCGGCCGATTCCCGAGGAGAGGAGCTCGTGGGGATACCGGTCTTACGACGCTGCTCAACTCGAAGTCTTGAGTCACAATCGAGGAGATCGGCCGATTCCCGAGGAGAGGAGCTCGTGGGGATACCGGTCTTACGACGCTGCTCAACTCGAAGTCTTGGATTACAATCGAGGAGATCGGCCGATTCCCGAGGAGAGGAGCTCGTGGGGATACCGGTCTTACGACGCTGCTCAACTCGAAGTCTTGGATTACAATCGAGGAGATCGGCCGATTCCCGAGGAGAGGAGCTCGTGGGGATACCGGTCTTACGACGCTGCTCAACTCGAAGTCTTGGATTACAATCGAGGAGATCGGCCGATTCCCGAGGAGAGGAGCTCGTGGGGATACCGGTCTTACGACGCTGCTCAACTCGAAGTCTTGAGTCACAATCGAGGAGATCGGCCGATTCCCGAGGAGAGGAGCTCGTGGGGATACCGGTCTTACGACGCTGCTCAACTCGAAGTCTTGGATTACAATCGAGGAGATCGGCCGATTCCCGAGGAGAGGAGCTTGTGGGGATACCGGTCTTACGACGCTGCTCAACTCGAAGTCTTGGATTACAATCGAGGAGATCGGCCGATTCCCGAGGAGAGGAGCTCGTGGGGATACCGGTCTTACGACGCTGCTCAACTCGAAGTCTTGGATTACAATCGAGGAGATCGGCCGATTCCCGAGGAGAGGAGCTCGTGGGGATACCGGTCTTACGACGCTGCTCAACTCGAAGTCTTGAGTCACAATCGAGGAGATCGGCCGATTCCCGAGGAGAGGAGCTCGTGGGGATACCGGTCTTACGACGCTGCTCAACTCGAAGTCTTGGATTACAATCGAGGAGATCGGCCGATTCCCGAGGAGAGGAGCTCGTGGGGATACCGGTCTTACGACGCTGCTCAACTCGAAGTCTTGGATTACAATCGAGGAGATCGGCCGATTCCCGAGGAGAGGAGCTCGTGGGGATACCGGTCTTACGACGCTGCTCAACTCGAAGTCTTGGATTACAATCGAGGAGATCGGCCGATTCCCGAGGAGAGGAGCTCGTGGGGATACCGGTCTTACGACGCTGCTCAACTCGAAGTCTTGGATTACAATCGAGGAGATCGGCCGATTCCCGAGGAGAGGAGCTCGTGGGGATACCGGTCTTACGACGCTGCTCAACTCGAAGTCTTGATTCACAATCGAGGAGATCGGCCGATTCCCGAGGAGAGGAGCTCGTGGGGATACCGGTCTTACGACGCTGCTCAACTCGAAGTCTTGGATTACAATCGAGGAGATCGGCCGATTCCCGAGGAGAGGAGCTTGTGGGGATACCGGTCTTACGACGCTGCTCAACTCGAAGTCTTGGATTACAATCGAGGAGATCGGTCGATTCCCGAGGAGAGGAGCTCGTGGGGATACCGGTCTTACGACGCTGCTCAACTCGAAGTCTTGGATTACAATCGAGGAGATCGGCCGATTCCCGAGGAGAGGAGCTCGTGGGGATACCGGTCTTACGACGCTGCTCAACTCGAAGTCTTGAGTCACAATCGAGGAGATCGGCCGATTCCCGAGGAGAGGAGCTCGTGGGGATACCGGTCTTACGACGCTGCTCAACTCGAAGTCTTGGATTACAATCGAGGAGATCGACCGATTCCCGAGGAGAGGAGCTCGTGGGGATACCGGTCTTACGACGCTGCTCAACTCGAAGTCTTGAGTCAAAATCCTGCACTCTCATACAGTTTGGAAATTAATCTCAAAGGCATCTTTGACAAAACTCTCTTCGGAGAGACGCTCTTGACCCTGCCAAATCGGGGGGTTGGTGTCCAGACCCGTCCCTAAAAAATCCCTCTAGTCGGAAAAGAGAGATACACTCGGGGAGACCTAGGCCGACATGCAAGGGGGGAGCTGATCTCGGCTGGCAGTGCAGAGGTTCGGTCTTACAAGAGTGCTTAGAGTCCCGAAGCCTCGTCCCATCGTCCGAACTAGGTTATTCAGTGAGAACGGGTTGAAGGCACGCATCTCGATTTGATAGTGAAGATTGCTTCCAGCTATGATTCGAACGGGGGTGGTGTTCATCGAGGGTCCTCTCCGGACGCGTTCGGAATCACCACACGCCCCTGGGCTCGTTCTTGCCCTTTTCAGCAGGTTATCCTGCCCGGCTGCTCGTTTGAGATTTTTCCTTCTGGGTGTTTTACGAGGCCGGCCTCTCCTCGAGTCCGGGGGATCAGGGTGCGGATCTGTTCCTCGTAGTTCCTCCAGACGGAAGAGAGATGCACTCGGGGAGACCTAGGCCGACGTGCAAGGGGGGAGCTGATCTCGGCCGACAGTGCAGAGGCCCGGTCTTACAAGAGCGCTTAAGATCCCGAAGCATCGTCCTATCATCCGTACTGGGCTATGTATGAGGAACAAACCGACCACTGCCTTCCGAAGTCGACTACGAGGCGGGCCATGGAAACACTCAGAAGCCTCGAGGCACCTTCAACACAAAAGGGATGAAAATCCGCGTCCTTTGTTCATTAAGAAAGTTTTACAGAAATAGATACATGGGTTACCGCTATGGGTAAAATCTTTTCAAATCATCTCCGCTCCAGGTTCCAGACAGCTGCTCTCCCGCTTGGTCTTGTAGGTAATAGCCTCCTGTGGCCAAAGCCTCTTGGACGATGAAAGGTCCTTCCCAGTTGGGATGGAGCTTGCCTATGGCGGCTCCCCGCCCGGCGGCGTCCACTTTCTTCATGACCAAGTCCCCTGCGAGGAAGTTCTTCAAGCGGACGTTTTTGTCGAAATGTCTCGCCATGCGCCTCTTGGTTTCCTCCTGGCGCATGGAGGCTAAGTCCCGAAGCTCCTCCACATAATCTAGGGAGAGCCTCTGAGCCTCTTCATTCTCTAACCGCCATTCCTCGCTTCCGTCTTCGGCCGCGATGACCCTCGGACTATGCACCTCAAATTCGACCGGGATGAGCGCCTCGGACCCGTGTGATAGCTTGAAGGGTGTTTCCCCTGTAGCCGAGTTCGGGGTGGTCCTGAGAGCCCACAGGACAGAGGGGAGCTGTTCGGCCCAATTCCCCTTGAGATTGGTGATCTTCTTCTTCAGCAAGTTGATGATGAGCTTGTTTGCGGCTTCTACTTGCCCGTTGCTACGAGGATGATGTACCGAGGCGAACCGAAGGTCGGTTCCCAATTGTTTACAAAAGTCTCCTAGTTCCAGGCTGGCGAACTGCGGCCCATTGTCGGTGATGATGGCCAGAGGGATCCCGAATCTGCATGCGATCTCCCCCAAATGAAGTTCTTGACGATTTGAGACGTAGTCCTGGCCAGAGCCTTAGCCTCGATCCACTTCGTGAAGTAGTCAACCATTACCAGAACAAACTTCCTTTGCCCGCTAGCTTGAGGGAACGGGCCGATCAAATCCATGCCCCAAATTGCGAAGGGCCATGGAGCGGTAATCGAGCGAAGTTGCTGAGCTGGCTGGAGCGCAAGGGGCGCAAAGAGTTGACATTGGGAGCATTTTCTGGAATAGGCCTCTGCGTCCTTTCGGATGGTCGGCCAGAAGTAACCGTGCCTCAGAATCCTTTGCTCCAGGGTGCGGGTCCCGGAGTGACTGCCGCACTCTCCTGAGTGTATCTCTTCGAGGACCCGGGGAATCTCGAGCTCTGACAAGCACCGGGCCAGAGGGCCTGAAATGGTCTTGCGATAGAGTTCGCCGCCCTGCAGCAAGTAGTATGCGGCCTTGTACCGAAACTTTCTTTGGTCTTGCCCGTCAGATGGTAGTCGGCCTGTCGCCAGGAATGTGATGAACGGATCCCTCCACGAGGCCCGCTGATCGACCTCCATCAATTCGCCTTCTTCGATGGATGGTCGAAATAACTCGATGGCGGTTCCCCCGGCCCGGGGGCCGTATTTCGCAAGATTGTCTGCCTCGGAGTTGCGCTCTCGGGGCACATGTTCGACGTGAAAGGATCGGAACCCCCCGATAAGGCCTTTGACCTTGACCAGATATTGCTGCAGGATGGGATCTCGGACTTCGAACTCTCCCCGAATCTGGGATGCCGCCACCATGGAATCGGAAAAGGCCCTGATATCTCTGATTGCCAGTTCCTTGGCGAGTCGCAAGCCAGCCACCATGGCTTCGTACTCCGCCTGGTTGTTAGTAACCGGAAAATTGATCTTGACTGCTTGCTCAATCCTGGTCCCCTGAGGACTAACCAGCACCACCCCGGCTCCCACGGAGTGCCTCCCTGACGCGCCATCCACGAACATCTTCCAAGGGACCGGCCGAGAGACATCCGTGTCCGCCTCGACCTCGGCCGAGAAGTCGGCCAGGAAATCCGCCACGGCTTGTGCTTTGATCGCGACCCTTGGGGGGTAGGAGATGTTGAACTCGCTCAGCTCCACAGCCCATTTGGCGAGCCTGCCGGAGTGCTCCACTCCGTCCAAGATACTCCTCAAGGGATGGTCTGAGACTACTTTGATAGAGTGGGCTTGGAAATATGGACGGAGTCGCCTGGCCGAAACTACCAGGGCAAAGACCAACTTCTCCAGGATGGGGTACCGCGTCTCGGCTTGCCTTAGCACCCGGCTTACGTAATAGATCGGAAGCTGCTTCTTTCCCTCCTCTCGGACCAACACCGAGCTGACTGCTTCGGCCCCTACCCCTAGGTAGAGCAAGAGGTCTTCGCCGCCCTGCGGACCTTGAAGGAGAGGAGCTCGAGTCAGCTGTTGCTTGAGCTTCATGAAGGCCTCCTCGCACTCCGGGGTCCACTCGAATTTCTGATTTCCCCGAAGGGCTTTGAAGAAAGGGGAGCACTTTTCTCCGGCCTTGGAGAGAAACCGGCTAAGACCTGCCATCCTTCCGGTCAACCTTTGAACTTCCTTGGAATCCCTCGGGGACGCCATCTCCACGATGGCTTTCACCTTGTCGGGGTTGGGCTCCACCCCTAGGGGAGTAAGGAGGTGCCCTAGAAACTTCCCCCTTCCCGCGCCGAAAACACACTTGGCCGGGTTGAGCCGCATCTTGTACCTCCTCAGGGTGGCGAAAGTCTCCGTCAGATCCGCTACGTGCTCTGCGGCCCTCTTACTCTTAACGAGCAAGTCATCGACGTAGACTTCCAGATTCCGCCCCTTCTGCTCTCTGAAGACGTGATCCATCATTCTTTGATATGTCGCGCCGGCGTTCTTGAGCCCAAAGGGCATCATCTTGTAGCTATAGCACCCGTCGCTGGTGATGAAGGAAACGTCGCGGCAATCGGGGGGATGCATCCGGATCTGATGGTATCCTGAAAAGGCATCAAGGAAACTCATCACAGGAAATCCGACGGCGGAATCAACCAGCGCGTCGATCTGAGGCAGGGGATAACAATCCTTCGGGCAGGCTTTATTCAATAATGAAAAGTCGATACATAACCTCCAGCCCCCTCCAGACTTCTTCACCATTACAACATTGGAGACCCAGCCTGGATACTGGATCTCCGAAACAAAACCTGCTTCCAGCAGCTTCCCTACTTCCTCCCGGATGGATCCCGCTAGAGTGGCGGCGCTCTTCCTTTGCTTTTGACGGACGGGGGCCGTCGCCGGATCCAGGTTAAGGCGATGACAGGCAACATCAGCATCGATCCCTGGCATCTCGGCGGCGCTCCATGCGAAGACGTCCGCGTTTTCCTGTAGGCAGGCCGCTATCTCCACCTTCCCTTCCGGGGGCAAGGCTCCTCCGATCTTCAGCAGCTCCGGCTTTCCTCCCAGGGAGATCACCTCCACTTCCTCCAGCTCCTCGGCAGCTTGCAGGCCCTCTACCTGCTCCATCATCCTTTCCAACCTTTCTGCGTCGCCCATCCAGCTGATGGTGCTGACCGCATTCAGGTAGCATTCCCTGGAGGCCTTGGGATCTCCCCTGATCCTGACTTGGACGTCATCCCTGCAGTACTTCAGGCATTGGTGATAAGATGAAGGGACGGCCTTGAAGTAGTTGATGAGGGGCCGTCCGAAGATGGCGTTGTAGCCGCTCGGTGCGTCGACGATGACGAAGCGGCATCGGATCGAAGTCCCCCCGAGAGTAACCAGCAACTCCACTCCTCCTTCCACCTCTTTCTTCTCCCCGGAGAAGCCGAAGAGAGGCCCATCCGCTGCCTGAACCCGGGACGCTTCCACCTGAAGGCCGACGAAGGTTCTCTTGAAGATGACATTCACCGAGCTCCCGTTATCCGCGAGGATTCGGTCGACGGTGAAGTCCTCGATTGCTGCTTGAATCACCAGGGCGTCATGGAAGGGGTTCTCGTTCCAGAGCATGTCTTCCTCCGAGAAGGTGATCTCGTTCAAGGGAGGGGGGGTCTGAGACGTCGAAGCGACGCTCCTTTTGTAGATTTGGTGGAGACTTCCCTTGCGGGAAGCTCCTAGCCCCGCCCCTCCGTTGATCACTCCAACGTGCCCGCCTCCCGGACCGGGAATGACATTTCCCCTTCCTCCTTGATCGATCCTGTCTTCGTTCCTCCTCCTCTGCGGTGCCTGGTAAGCCACCTGCCCAACCTGGGCCTCCTGCTGCGGCTGCTCCCTCTCGGCCGCCGTCGCTTCCATCCTCCTCCTTGTTTCCCAGAACTCTGGGCAAGCCAAGGTCCCGTGCCCCTCCACTCGATGGATATCGCAGTAGAGGGGAATCGCCGCTTCCTGCTGCCTTTCCTGCCTCCTCTCCTGTTGCCTCTCCTTCCGCCGGCGCTTGGCGGCTCGCTGCGTGATGGACATGGTCTCCCTTCTTCCTCCTCCCTGCTCCCGAGGGTTGTAAGCCCTCCTTTCCTCCTGACGGGTGGGCTGCCTCCACTGAGGGCGATCCCTCGGGTACTGGAACCTTCTTTCCTCGCTCCTCGCTTCTCGCCCTCCGACGGGCCTCCTATCCTCCTGCCTTCGAGGCCTCTCCCGCCGCTCCTGCTTCTCCGCCTTTCTGATCTCCCTTCCTCTCTCTTTCTTCTCCTCTTTCTCCCGCGGCCTTTCCTGCTTCCTGTCACTGCGCCCTTCCGGCGCCCTCTCCCTCTCCAGCAGCCTCCCTTTGTCTTGCCCAAGCGGTCGATCTCCGTCGAGCCGTGCCAGGAACTCCTTGTTCCTCTCCTCTCCCTGGATGAACACATTGGCTCTCTCCACCATCTCCTCGAACGACTTGGGTGGCCTGTGCCCCAACTCCATGTTGAACAGACCCTGCTTCAGCCCGAACTTGAGGGCCACCATCAAGGTGAACCCGTCTACCTCTTCCACCTCCAGCACCTCCTCCTGGAATCGATCGATGTACCGGCCCAAACTCTCGTGCTGCCCCTGCACGATCTTGAAGAGAGCGGTCGCCTCCTTCTTCCTCCGCTTGGACGTCGCGAACCTTGCTAGCAGGCCCCTTCGCAGATCCGAGAAGCAGTAAACGGACCCGGCCGGCAGCTGGTGGAACCAATCTCTCGCGCTACCTTTGAAGGTAATGGAGAAGAGCCGGCACTTGAGAGCATCGGACATGTTGCGAATGGAGACCACATCCTCAAACCACTGAAGATGCCCCACCGGGTCGTCCTTGCCGGAGTAGTACGAGAGGACTGGCTCTCTGAAGTTGTCGGGGACAAGGGCTGCGAGGATCTCGTCGCAGAAGGGGCTCCTCCCTTCCTGGCGGCGGCGAGTATCCTCTCCGCTCGAGCAGTCATACTCGCTCCATCGGCGAGTATCTCCATACCTCGCCGAGAGTTCTGGTTCTCGGAACCGGATCCCCTGGCTACTCGCCGGGTGATGTCGCGGGGGGATCACCTGCTCTCCACTCGCCCAAGCGGGCTCCTTCCCTGCTCGCCGAGTTGGTATCTCCTCGCCCGGGGGTGTCTGGCGACGGGGGGAAGTCGTCCGTCACCTCAGGCGGATTTGACAACCCGACGAGTATCGCCTTCTCCATTCTCCTTGCGAACTCTGCAAAAGCCGCCACCGTCACATACTCGCCACCTTGCCCCGGGATTCCAGCTCCCGCCGAGTTACCTCCCAACTCGCCCCGGTCTCCGTCATCGGCCATCTTCCAACCACGACTTTCTTTTTCGGTCGCTATCCACGCTCACCGCACCAAGTGTTGAAGCCGAGAAATTCTCAACCTCAGAAATCGGACTAGGCGACCTGAAGCTACTGGTCGACCGGTCGGGAAGACGATCTCTGGTTAGGAAACAAGGACGAATTGTACAAACAAGACCCCAGGTCGCTGCGGCAGGAAGGTCCCACCACGTACCCAGTTGCTTGGGAGAAGCAACCCCTTCTCAACCAGATTGGCCGAGCTAGGTACGAAGGAGGCGAGCTGAACGATGGCGAGTCAAGGGTAGTTGCCTGAACTCGCGAGGGTTCAGGCCGAGAATTGCTTGTCCCTTCCTTCGTACCCCTGGGGTCCTATTTATAGGCAAAACCAAAGAGAGGGGGGGGTCTTACTTATACCCCCCCCCCTGGCGAGTTGGCGACCTCCTTGAGGAACTCGCCTGGGAGAGGCGAGCATCTGGCCATAGTCGCCACCTGGCGAGTTGACCTGGGGAGCTCGCCATACTCGCCCAAACCTTCCGCGGCCCGGGATGCTGGTCTGGATCCCCACCCTGCATTGTTGACTTTGACCTTTGGTGACCTGGCGGTGGTAGGGCCCACCCTCGTCGAATATGGGTTGTACACATACGTTGAGCTATTTTTAGAGATTACGCTTTGGGGCCGAAAATCATAACAAAGTATCTCAATGAACAATCATTATCTTCTGGGTGAAGAATATTCCTTTAATTTATATTTTATTTTTCTTGATCTTTATATTTTCTATTATATTTTATACGCATGCGTTTATTTTCTTTATTGATCCGACCTACTATCTCATCTCACTTCCCACCCTTTCTCCCACTCTCTATTTAAAATGTGTGCAACCAATTAGCTCGCGTCTCAGTGGGGCGGCGGAAGAACCGTATTGAATGAGTGTATAATGATGAGGGTGTTTGGGCCGGGTGGAATCTCGGGATGTGATTTAGCTGTTGATTTCTTCTTATTTTTCAGAGTTTTATCCTCCTCTGTCCCGACAACTGTGGATTTTGAGGAGATCTTTGATGGTGGTCATAGAGTGGTTTCGGATGAGATGAACACAGCTTTGTGTAGACCTTTTACTCCGACTGAGGTACACTCTGCTCTATCTTCCATGCCTCCTCTCAAGTCTCTTGGCTCAGATGGCCTCCTGTCGGCGTTCTTTAAGAAATTTAGGCCGATGGTGGGTACCAAGGTTACAAATTTGATTCTAAACTTCTTAAATTTGGGTATTGTCACTTCTAATTTTCACGAAACCAATATTATATTAATTTCTAAATGTGTTGACCCGGAATCCATGCATTCTTTCTGGCCGATTAGTTTTTGCAATGTGTTATACAAGATTACCTCCAAGTGCATTGCTAATCGGTCACGGCCACTTATGAAATCTTTAATTTCTCCATTTCAATCGGCCTTTATTTCCAGGCAGCTAATTATTGATAATATTCTTCTTGCCTTTGAAATTAATCATTTTTTGTCTACCACTCATTGCATGTTTGACTCCTGCGTTCCCTAAAGCTCTACCTCTCCAAGGCGTATGATTGTATTGAATGAGGATTTCTTGCTCGGGCCTTGGCTTGTTTGGGGTTTCACCCTTCCTTTATCTCCCTTATTATAACATGTGTTTCCTCTATTCGATATGCCTTTTTGATTAATGAGGAGAGGTCTGGGAACCTTCATCCTACCCATGTGTGGTCTTCGACAGGGTGATCCAATCTCGCTATATTTGTTTTTGACGTGCTCAGAGTTTTTTAACAGGTGGGAGCGTGCTGAGCGATCGGGCTTGCTCAAGGGGGTGGTCATTTGTCTGTTGGCACCGAGGATATCTCATTTATTGTTTGCAGATGACACCCTCATATTTGCGGCATCAAAGAGGTGGGCAGCGGTGGCAATTTCAGAGTTATTGAACTCCTTCACCCGTGCTTCCGACCTTATAATTAATCATCAAAAGTTTTGGGTGGTGTTTGGTCATGGTACTCCCAAGTTGGTTGCGGAGGATTTATCTGCCATTTTGAGGTGGTCGTTTCTTACCATCATGATTTATATTTGGGTATATATGTTGTCATTGATTGGCCGCTCTCGCCGCGCACAGTTTCCATTTCATAAGGACAGAGTGTGTAAGAAGATCCAGGGATGACGTGTCAACCTTCTGTCACAGGTCGGGCATGAGATACTTATTAAGTCGGTGTTGACACATATTCCTACCTTTTTTATGAGTTGTTTTCGTCTTCTGCGATGCCTACTCCGGGAGTTTGAGACCTTATTTGCGAATTTTTGGTGGGAGGTGGTGGTAAATATGAGGCGCGGTGGATTTCTTGGTGCTTGTTATGTGGAGCCAAGGGATGGGGGGTGGGGTGGTATGAGTTTTAGATGCCACAAGACTTTTAAAACTGTCTTGCTGGCAAAGCAGGTGTGGCGATTGCTGATTAGGCCAGATTCCTTTGTGCCACGGGTATTTTGCACATGCTATTATCATGGTGGTGATATTTTTGCGGCCACGTTGGGCTCTCCACCATCTTATTATTGACATAGTTTCTTGCACGCGTTGTCGTTTATTGTGGATTGCTTTCGCTTGTCTGGTCAGGTATTGTTGGACTATGATGGGTATGTGATCTTTTCAAGGCCGACTAACAAGTTTGGGACACTACTTTGATTTGTGACACTTTTGACGTTGATGACGCTGGAGCCATTCTCTCTATCCCGTTTGGGTGTGATGATCTACCGGAAGGTTGGGTATTATTGAAGCATACTCCAAGCAACCTGCAAAACCCACACATGAGGGAAGGTGTGAACTCTCCCGAATTGTCATCATATGATGTTGAAGTTGCTCCTGCCACTGTCGACCTGCATAGGAAGGATAACCAAGATAAGTAGCCGACTTATCTAAATCTTTTAGTCCATACCTGGTATGGGCATCTGGGTGTGTAATTCTGTTTTTTATTGTTGTTGTTGTAACTTGGACTGGATGTATTTAAGCTCCAGTCCTGCCTCCTCTGAGAAGAAGTTCCATGTTCTCTTTTTCTTCTTTCAAGTGTTATTGCTTCAGCTTGTGCACTGGTTTCCTGTTTGTGATGAAATAAAGATGTGTGGTATTTGTGCTCATATTCTCTATATAATTCTACATGGTATCAGAGGGAGGTTGGTGCTTGGGAGCCATCTGCCATCAAAAGCTTGAGGAGGGTGGAATCAGCATCAAGCAGTCATCTGCTCTGGTTTCTCACATTCTCATGTAAGCCCTCTCTTCCCCGTGGATCATCATATGGCTTCCTCCAGCAACCCAAGTCAAAACTGTCTATTATCCAAGTGGAGTTCCTATATTTGAGGGGAATGCTTACGACTTCTGGAATGTGCAAATGCGCACACTGTTTCTTTCTCAAGACCTTTGGGACATGATTCAAGATGGGTATACCAAGCCAACCAGTGAAGACCCTCTTTCATCTTGGGATGGTGCTAAGCAAAAGGAGTACTCTGAAAATCTGAAAAGGGATGCTAAAACTCTCCTCCACATCCAAAAAGGGATAGGATGAAGCATCTTCCCACGGATCATGGGTGCCTCTACCGTCAAATAAGCATATATGGGACATCCTCAAGAATGATTATCAAGGGTCATCAAAGGTTATTTCATTTAAATTACAAAACCTCTGGCAGGAGTTTGATACTCTGAGCATGAGAGATTGTGATAATGCTCACTCATATTTCACTAGAGTTACATCCCTTACTAACCAAATCAAGAGCTATGGAGACTCAGTAAAAGATAAGAAAGTCATCCAAAAAATACTCAAAACTCTCACCCGTAAGTATGCCTTTGTTGTGACTGCCATTGAATAAGCTAAGGGCGTCAACACTCTCACCATCAACGATCTCATGGGCTCTCTTCAAGCTCACGAGGAGAGAATGAGAAGATTTGAACACCAAAATTTGGAACAGGCCTTCCAGAGTAAGTTATTGATTCAGCCTGATAAAAAACAGTATGTTTTTAATAAGAAAACTGAAAACCCCAAAGCTCTGCATCACCACCCCTTGTTCTGCAACCTATACAAACGTAACAATCATGACACCTTTGATTGTTTTTATAAGTTCAAAGGATGTCCCAATTAAGCCAACACATTTCCCTAAAGACTGTCCCTTCTGGCAGAAAGGCAACACCCAGCAACAGCCAGAAGAAGCCAAGTTTGGTGAACAAGAAGGAGATAAAGACTATGTTTTCTACACATGTAACAACAGTGGTGCAACCATGGACAATGTGTGGTATCTCGACAGCGAATGTTCAAATCATATGACTAACAACAAGGATGTGTTGACACCATTGGATGAATCATGCGTGTCTCAAGTGGTGTTGGGAGATGGTTCCATCAAGTCGTTGATTAAAGGCAAGGGCACAATAACTGTTAGATCCCGATCAGGCAAATACAAACACATATCGAATATCCAGTATGTTCCTGACTTGGCTCAAAATATCCTAAGTGTGGGACAACTAATCAAAAATGGATACAAGTTGATCTTCGAAGACACTATCTGTACCATTATTGACAGAGCAACAAATCAAAAAATCGCTAAGATTTCTATGACAACAAATAAAGTATTTCCCTTGACCTTGCCCCATGAAGAAAAGAGCATGTTAACCAAGTCCAACTCTGAGACTATCACATGACATACAAGGTATATATGGACACCTCAACCTGAGAGATCTCAAGAAGCTTCAGCAGAAGAATCTGGTAAGTAGGCTAACAAGGATACAAGACTTAGGCAGAATTTGTCAGGAGTGTGCTATGGGTAAAATTCACAAACTTCCTCACCCTCACAGCTCGTCCAGAAGAACGTCAAAATCCATGGAACTGGTGTATGCTGACATGTGGGGGCCTACCAGGACTCCATCCATATCAGGTAAACACTATTATCTCCTTATAGATGATGATTTTACACGAATGATGTGGGTATATATTCTTGAAAACAAATCAAATGCTCTTACAAAGTTCAAGGTGTTCAAAGCTCATGCTGAGAATGAGGTGGATAACAAAGTGAAAATGCTAAGAACAGATAAGGGAGGTGATTTCATGAGCAAGTTATTCTCCAACTTCTGTGAAGAGCAGGGAATAAAGCGTGAACTTACCGTCACAAGTACTCCAGAATAGAACGGCATTGCAGAAAGAAGGAATAGGACCATAGTGGAAATGGTCAGATGCATGCTGGCAAGCTCAAATCTCCCAAAGCAATTCTGGGGGGAAGCAGTGAACACCGTTGTGTAGATACTCAATAGAGCTCCATGTAGAGCCCTGACTGACAACACCCCCTATGAAGCTTGGACGGGTCGTGTACCAGATGTTTCACATTTCAGGAAGTTTTGAAGTGTGGTCTACAGCCTGAACCAAAAACATAACCAAGACAAGTTATCTATGAAAGCAATAAAAGGCATCCTTCTGGGTTACAACGTCTCCTGAAAAGCATATCGTGTATATAATCCCACCACCAAGCAATTTCTTATCACCAGAAATGTCATAGTAAATGAAGATGAATTCTGGGTGAGTGATGTGGATCAGGATCAGAGGAGGAAGCTGGCGGTTGCTGATGACCTACCCGAATCAATGTAAGAATCACCTCATACTCAGAAAAGTCCTCAACCATCCATTCCTGCTACAAACATTGACAGTCCTGTTCTTTCTAATGCTGCTGAGAGCACTGAAGACACTTCAACCTCATCATCTTCATCATCACCACTCAGGTACCGCTCCCTCACTGATATATATACTCAGTGTAATCTTGCTATATTTGTCAAGGAACCTGCAAGTCCTCTTGAAGCAGCCACTGATCCTAATTGGGTTCAAATAATGGACAAAGAACTTCACATGATAGAGAAGAATCATACATGGGAGCTTGCTGATTTGCCACCATCAAAGTCAGCTATTAGCCTTAAGTGGTTGTACAAAGTAAAATACAATGAAGAAGGTAAAATGCAGAAGTACAAGGTCAAGCTTGTTTCCAAGGGGTATGCCCAGGAGGAAGGAGTGGACTACTTTGAAACATTCTCCCCTGTGGCCAGATTCGAGTCTATCAGGTCCTTGCTTGCCATAACAACTTATCACCAGTACCTCATATTCCAAATGGATGTAATGTCTGCATTTCTAAATGGTGAAATAAATGAAGAAATATATGTAAGACAACCACCAGGATATGAGATTAAGGGCAAGAAGATAAAGTTCTCAGGCTGCATAAGGCCTTATATGGTCTTAGGCAAGCCCAACGCGCCTGGAACACCAAGATAGACATCAACTTAACTGAAAATGGCTTTCACAAGACGGTGAGTGAACCCGGAATGTATGTTAAAAAGGAACAAAATGGCGATGTGCTCATCGTGTGCATGTATGTTGACGACCTCCTGATTTCTGGTTCCAACTTAGACAACATAAATAGCTTCCGCAACTACATGCACTCCAAATTTGAGATGACAGGCCTAGGACTTACAAGGTATTTCCTTGGATTACAGATTACGCAAATGACCAATATCACCTATATATCTCAATGCAAGTATGCTGAAGACCTGCTGTCCAGATTTGGCATGTCTGACACCAAGCCTGCATCCACCCCAATGATCACCGGAGAGAAGTTGATTAAGGAGGATGGAGAAGACAAAGCAGCTCCTGAGCAATATTGAAGCTTAGTCGGGTCCCTAATCTACCTGACGAATATTCGACTTGATATCGAGCATATTGTGAGCATTGTCTCGCGGTTCATGCAACCACCAAGTATCAGGCACATGACAGCAGCTAAGAGGATATGGAGGTATATCAATTGCACAAGATCCCTTGGACTCAGGTATGAAAAAGGGAATGATTGTAACACCCCGGTTTTCCAGACCTTTATCTGGAAGCTACCGCGCGACGATAGTAGCTATCGCCCGGCGGTGGCCTTGTTTCGTCGGGTGCAGCTCGACGATAGCCGTTCGTGAGTGTTGAGAGGGCTATCGCCCGGCGATAGTTAGTTACCGCGTGGCGGTAACCCGGTCGACGAAAGCCGATCGTCGAGCGTTGAGAGGACTATCACTCAGCGATAGTTATTACCGCACAACGGTAACCCTAGGGGTGGCATTGAGAGCGTTGAGTTTGTCGAGAGCGTTGAGTTCTCAAGAATGGATCTACCGCGCCGCGTTAGACCTACCGCCGGCGTTAGCGAGACATTATTTTCTGGCAGAGCGCTCGGGAAACTACCGCTCAGCGGTAGGTAGTTACTGCCCGGCGATAGCGGACGGAAGCAATTCCGTCGTTTGGCTTTTTAGCCGTCCGATTTTACTTAGGTTTTAATCATAAGGCTCAAGACTCTCCCTCCAGAGTGCTTATATAGGGCTGAGCGGGATTTCTCCCTCATTTTCTTCTCTTTTTGGAGTTGAGTTAGGGTTTGAAAGAGAGAGTGGGAGGAGGAAGAAGAGAGCTTTCTTCCGCCATTGTAGGAGCTTCGGAGCCCCGATCGTTGATCTGAGTCCAGATCTATGGAGAGGACTTAGAAGCGCTCGTTTTCATCCGTGCAAGACAAAGATTCCATGGCTAGGAAGAGGAGTTAAAAAGTAATGACATTTCTCCTCTCGATTTTAGGATGTGTGCATGACATATATTCTTTTCTTGCTTTCTTTCAAGCATTTTAGGCACAAGATCTCTCAAATGAGAGGGATTCGGGTTGTCTTGGTTCAAGAGGAGCCACCGAGTCGATTATATCCATCCCCGACATGATTTTGCACTAGAAATCTGCTTCGTTAGTGAATTAGGCATTTTGGGTGAAGCCGTAGCCGCGACCGTTAGTCCGACTCGGTGTTGTTGCATATCGAGCCTTAAGGATTTTGTTAGAAATCCATTAGCGGCAAAACGTCGTTTGTGATGTTGTATGTCCCCCTTATTCCATGCGAGTACGCATAATCGGAACTGGATAAGGTTAGCTCTATTGTGACGATCGATGGTTTCCTTGGGGCACGGGAACGTTACGGTACGAACGGTGGATTTGGGCGGGAAAGGCTTGGGATTGTGATGTGCTAAGGCATGACTTTGTCTCCGTGGTCGGCTGGCTATCCCGTGGCGTGCAAGTCATGTGGGGAGAGTGTCCCGGCGAGACAAGTTCCCTTCTATGAAACTGACGAGAATGCCAAGCATTGGACAAGCCCGGGCAATGAAGCCCACGAGCGGGTGCGGTCCTGCGAGGATTCTTAGTATCAATTTGTTTGTTTGATACGGAATCATGACGAGAGAAGTCATAGTTTGCAGGCAAGCCCGGGTTTTGAGACCCACGAGCAGGTGGGGCCTTGGCAAGAATTTCGTGTAGCAGCTTGTATGTCGTTTGGGGAAAATTGGAAGTACCCATGGGTTTGCGGCTCGAACGTCGAAGGGGAAATTGAAAGTACCTTATCGATGATTGTATGATGATGTGTTAGATTCATACGATGTAGGGTGCCTTGGGTGAAACCTAGGATTACATACATACTGTATTGTAGACCCCCTTTTCTTTATGCTCAACTTAGAAACATGTTTATTGAATGAGACATCCAAACCTATTTTATAGCTTTACATGTTATGTACATTGCATACGAAGTGCTGACCTGCAGGGTGATGGTGTACCCCGGGGTCCGCTAGGGACGGCCGGGAGGAGATGTGTTAATTACACAGTTGAGGTCAGACTTTGCTGACCCACGTTACAACCAATTTTTACAGGGCAAGGATCGCAAGCAGGAGCTAGCTCGCCGGCCAAAAATGCCTAAGTTGCCTCATGAAGTGTTTCAAGTTGTGTAATAGCTCTATTTTATGGAATTTTATGTTTGATGCATTATGTTTCCGGCTTGATTGCCGAGATAGTCTAGGAGTGCTTATGTACGTTGACGTTTGTTGTTACAATTTGAGTTTTGGACTCTTAATTGTTGTAAGGCCTTAAGGCCATGTTGATATTCATATGTATGTGGATAACTTCTAGCCTTGTTTTTTGTTTCCGCTGTGTTAGTCTGAGTTTTGAGTTGAGTAGTTTATATCATCTTTTAATGCTTAAGCTGTGACGTCTGTATGTTGTGGGGCCCCGACCGGACCCATATTATACGGTCATTACAGGAGAGGCGTTACAATGATTGCCTTCTCACTGGCTACTCAGACAACGACTGGGCTGGGTGCTCCGACGACAGGAAGAGCACAACTGGGTTCATGTTTTTCATTGGGACCAATCCGGTGTCATGGTGCTCCAGAAAACAGAAGACAATTGTCATATCCTCTACTGAAGCGGAATACAGAGCCCTAAGCGAGGATGTGAGAGAAATAATGTGGTTAAAACAGTTAATCGCAGAAGTTCTAAAGAAGAAGAATGCCCGGTTAAAATTCTTGTGGACAATACCTCCGCCATAGCCCTAGCTAAAAACCATGTATTACACAATAGAACTAAACACTTGAAAATTAAGCTCCATTATACCCGGGATTTAGTAAGCAAAGGAGAAATTGAAGTAAGTTATTGTTAATCAGAGAACCAGATAGCTGATGTTCTCACAAAACCCCTATTCGCACCAACATTCATGGAACTGAGGAAGAAGATGAAGATGGCATGTTGCTTGGACTATGGGAGGGTATTGAAGCATACTCCAAGCAACCTGCATAACCCACACATGAGGGAAGGTGTGAACTCTCCAGAACTGTCATCAAATGATGTGATGTTTCTCCTGCCACTGCCGACCTGCATAGGAAGGATAACCAAGATAAGTAGCCGATTTATCTAAATCTTTTAGTTCATACATGGTATGGGCATCTGGGTGTGTAATTCTGTTTTTTATTGATGTTGTTGTAACTTGGACTGGATGTATTTAAGCTTCGGTCCTACCTCCTCTGAGAAGAAATTCCATGTTCTCTTTTTCTTCTTTCAAGTGTTATTGCTTCAGCTTGTGCACTGGTTTCCTGTTTGTGATGAAATAAAGATGTTGTGTGGTATTTGTGCTCATACTCCCTATATAATTCTACAGGTATAATATTACTCGCCTGATGGTTCCTTCACTGTTTGGAGAGCGTACCGCTTGGCCCTCCCTACCCTTCTATCTGAGGGTGCTTCCTCTTCTACTCGGCCTCCATCATGGGACTTTATTTGGAAGGCAAGGGTGTTGCCTAAGATTTGTGGATTCTTGTGGTGCCTGGCTCTGCAAATTGTGTCGATGACATTTGTTCTTCACTATAGACATTGTGTGAATGTGGAGGGGTGCCCACTTTGTGGAGATTTCGACCAGGATTTTCTCCATGCCTTTGATTCTTGTCCGTTGTTGGCACATATTTGGCCCTTGTTGGGTCTCCCGACTTTTTTTAATAACATGTCTTTATGCTCGGCGTTTGATTGGCTCCGGGAGGTTCACGGTTCCTTGTCCTCATATGATTTTTCCCCTTTCACGACTGCATGTTGGGTTTTGTGGTGACGCTGTTGTGATCGTTGCTCGAAGCATCCAGATGGAGATCAAAGTGGAATCCCCTACCCGTTGCCCGTAGGTGGGTATAAATAGGCAAACTCTTAGGAGTTACTACGGGTATGAGTTAATCGTGTACCCGAACTGACCCGTTATGCCTCCGAACCAGTTAATTGTTCAAATATAAATATACACTTACAGCTGTAACCATATTCTTTAGGAGGGTTCTTTGCAGGATTTGTCCGTGACTATGGTCTTCATCCGAGCGTCGTTGTTGCGCCACCCTGAGATTTCTTCGTCTTCCGTGCCTTCTTCCTCGTGTGCCTGGACCCCGCCCCCTATGAGGGTTGTTAAGATAAACTTTGATGGTGCTACCCGAGGTGAACCAGCATTGGTTGGCGCAGGTGTCATCGCTCGAGACTCTTCTGGCAAGTGTTTGACTTGGCGCTCTGCAACTTGGGTGCATTTGTCATCTCCAACGGTGGCGGAGGCTCTTACAGCTCGTTCCGCAGTTGAGATGGCATTGGAGTTTTGTCGGCCATCTGTGTTAATTGAGGGACCGGGACTGTGCAACTATGATCGGTTGTTTGCGGGCTGGTGTGGTACCCTCTTCGCTGGATCGGCTTATTATCTTTGATACTGTTCGGCTCGCTCGGGATCTGTCGAGTGTCGAGTTTCTCTTCTTCGGGCGTTTGACCAATCGGATAGCGCATGCTATTGCGTCAATTTCTTTTCATTCATCTACTACTTTGCCTATTTCTATTTTACAATTGCTCTATATGAACTATGTTATGATTGAATGAATCCCTTTATTTTACAGCAAAAAAATACGTGAATAAAAGATTAAAAATCTTAAAATGAAGCCCGAATATTATAGCCAAATAAGTAATACATTTTCTACAATGAGTGCATTTTTTGTAGTACTAAGGGCTCGTTTGCCGCTCCAGCACGGCAGCCCAAAACGAAGTAACAGGTAAATTAAGGTTCCGTTTGGGGGACTTATTTTCACCGGTCAAGCGGTTACGACCGCATGAATCAGATCATAATTAAAGTCCGATTCATGCGGTCGTAACCGCTTGACCGGTGAAAATAAGTCCTCCCAAACGAAGCCTAAAGCGAAGGTTTGGGAGAGCGTATTTGCACATCTTTATTTTTTAACAGCTGCAGATGTGGCCTCCGTTTTGAGGTATCAGAACATTGTGTCTATCTTGCTGCTCTCTTCTCCAAACAGCTCTCGCTATAACTATTAGAACATTGTGTCTATCTTGCTGCTCTCTTCTCCAAAGAGCTCACGCTATAACTTGCAATCTTGTGGCAGGCTCTCTTGCAACAACCTCCTCTTCAAAGATGTTCTCTCACTCTAGCGCCAGCGGTCCTTGCTCACGTAGAAGCTTGATCGCTCCCGGTGCCGATCGTCAATAATGTTGCATGATATAGACAGAAAAATATATCAAAAAATTACGAAGTGGAGAAGAAGTTGGTTGGAAAGACAAAATAAAATGTTCTGAATCCAGAGAAAATAAAGTTTTTCATAAGTTATAAGTTTTTTCACAAGTTGTATGCATTTGATTAATTTGTTGTGTTAATCTGTGTTAATTTGTTAGAATCAATAAATATATTTTACAAATCTTTATTCTTAACAAACAGTTTTTATGAAATGTTTTACAAACTCCATTTTAGAAGAAAAAAATATTGCTGCAAATTTTATTTTTCAAAAAACGTTGCTTTTTCAGACTTCTTTTTTGACAACTTATTTTTAATAAGCAACAATCGAAACAAATAAAACCTAAATGTGTGTGTATATATATATACACGAGTAGCGGTGCACGGCCCCCCCATGCCCCACATGGCTGTATCTGGCTTGCGGCGGTGGGCTTCGTCAGCCCTCGGCAAGCTTTATATATATATTTAAATTATTGTGATTTTGTATTATACTTTTTTTTTAATTATTTTATGTATATTATTTTCAAAATTACACTATTTTATTTTAATATATTATAAAATATATTACAATGTACTATAGTTATAAGTTTTTTTATTTAATTAATCGCCGCCTGAATCTCGCCGCCCTCTCCCGCTTCTCCCTCTCTGCCTTCCACCACCGGCTATGTCTTTGCACTTGAGACCGGCAAATCCGTCGGCGGCCTACCCGGTCCCCACTGGCGGGTTCACCGTCGTGGGTTGTTCGACACCGAGTGGGTAGGGCCACCGCCGGCTGTGACCCTGCCCATGAGATCGACCCAGTTCTGGGCCTCACGGGAGAGCCGTCAGACTACCCCCGACGGGTTCGCCGGGAACCGACAAGTACGCCGATGGGCTCCGGGCAAGCCGCCGCCGGCGGCGACAAACGTGTACAATTTTTTTTATAAAGAAAACAGTTGTCGGGAGTAACAACGAACGAATTGTGGACGACAAATGAATTGGGCGGCCAAGATCTATCCAACGGGTCTCACTTGTTACACTATGAAATATATATATCTATATCTATATCATATTATAAAGAAATATGGAGGTCTGCAAATAGCATGAGTTTGAAATTAGAGGATAATTACGCGGCCGTCGGATTTCAGATCTTTGATCTTGAACCGTTGGATCAAACTCACCCTCTCTCCAGGCTTTTTTCTAGACCTCCTAAACCTACTCTAGGACAGTCCTAAACCTAGGTGAATTAATTTCAAAATTAAATTACCAAAACGGATCTGCGGTCCCGAAAACCTGGCAGGACTGCCAGCCCGCGAGCCCGCCCATCAGCCCGCAAGCAAGCCCACATTGTTTCAAGCATTAATTCGGAAACGGGCCAGTCTGACAAGCACGCAAGCCCACAAGCCCATATTGTTTCAAGCATAATGCAGAATTCTCTTTATATACCAGAATATTACATTTTGATGGGCGGTGTGGGACTAAAACAGGTGGGTGCACTGTTCACCCACCTGTTTTAATATTATTATAATTTTTTTTATTATATTTTTATATATTATTTTAAATATATATGTTTTGTTATAGAGCAGGCGGGTGAACAGTGCACCCGCGCACTGTTCACCCGCCTGCTTTATATATTTATAAAATTTATTAAATTTTTTATTTAAATGTTTTATTATATTTAATGTTTTATTTAAAAATATATGTTTTATTTTTAACTTAATTATTCTAAATATTTAATATCACTTTTATTTTTAAATTAATTATAGAAAACAGACGGTTGCGTACTGTGGCGAAGCCCGCTGGCCGGGTACTGTGGCGCGTAGCTATCGGGGAAAGTCGGGCGAAGCCCGACGGGGTCGGGCGAAGCCCGACGGGGTCGGGCGAAGCCCGACGGGGTCGGGCGAAGCCCGACGGGGTCGGGCGAAGCCCGACGGGGTCGGGCGTCGGGCGAAGCCCGACGGGGACGGGCGTCGGGCGAAGCCCGACGGGGGCGGGCGTCGGGCGAAGCCCGACGGGGGCGGGCGAAGCCCGACGGGGGCGGGCGAAGCCCGACGGGGGCGGGCGAAGCCCGACGGGGGCGGGCGAAGCCCGACGGGGGCGGGCGAAGCCCGACGGGGGCGGGCGAAGCCCGACGGGGGCGGGCGAAGCCCGACGGGGGCGGGCGAAGCCCGACGGGGGCGGGCGAAGCCCGACGGGGGCGGGCGAAGCCCGCCATCGCCAACCGGGTACTGTGGCGCGTTGCCATCGGGCCGGAGGCCCGTGCCTGTCACTCGTATATATATATATACATATATATATATATACATATATATATATAGATATCGCTCGAAGCATCTCGATGAGGATCAAAGTGGAATCACCTATCCGTTGCCCCTAGGTGCAGGGGCGGATCCAAGATTCGAAGTAAGGGGGGCCCAAAAAAATTATGAATCAAAATATAATAAGCAAAAAAATTTCCAATTTGAAATTTTAGCATTAATAATAAAAGAAATATTACAATATGGATGTTACCTTATTTTAGTTGTGCACAATATTTTTTCAACTCATAGAATTCATCAATGATCACATCTTTCTCGAATTTTTTTATTATTTCTTGTTCTATCTAGAGAGTCATACAATTTGCTACAAATTCATCCTACATTTTGTTGCACAGTCTTGTTTTAATAAGTTTCATAGAAAAAAATGACCGTTCTGTAGTTGCTGTTGAGACCAGAAGTGTCAAAATTAGTCAAATTAGCTTGTCAACAAGATAATAGGTATTTGATTTCTTCGTTTCGGCCAATTTCTCATAAAGTTTAGAAATTGTTGACAATTTTTTTAAATCTGAAAGAGAAAAAACGTCTAACTGATAATGTTGTATCTGAGTATTCAACACATAAATATCTTGCTCACTGAAATCTTGAGGGTAAAAAATCCTTGCAAGAGTACATATATCTTCAATATTAAAATATTTATATTCAACACTTAGATCTAAAGTCATACTTAGACGAAGCAATTCCGTAGAATTTTCATTGAATCTAGAGTTCAGCTCCTGCAACACACAATCTATTGTGACATTAAATATGTCAACTCTAAAATGATGTTCCACAGTAATGATATGACGAGGAGTTCGAAACTGACGATCACTGTATCTAGCATTCATTTCCAGAATTTTGACTTCATTTTTTTCACAAAATACTTTCACAACCATGCGCTCGGGCTTATTGAAAATATAACACGGTAAAATTATATACAACATCTTTTGTAGGTGAATACTCCAACCATGCGAACTTTTCAAACAAAGAATACTGAAATCTACGTTTATGTTCACCAGAACAAGGATACTCTTGAAGTTTGTGTTGATAAGACTCGGCTTTGAGATACGATCGATGTTTTTCATCTTGTTCATTTACTGGATATTTTCAAATTTGAGGACGTAATCCAGGATCACGATCAAATATGAGAGGTGTATTAACAACCAAATTTGAGAACGTATCTATAATAATTGATTTTGTTGATGTAGATGTCTTACATTCAGTTGATATTATATAATTTATAAACAATATACACTAACAATCCTGACACCTAACCTTTGGTACTAAAGAGAATGTTTTCTCGAGTATTATTCAAAACAAAGAGACATATTCTAGAAATGATCCAGAAGAGAGGTCTCCTCTTGAGGGCTCTATTCGAGCAACCACTCCCAGCCCGGGGATCCTTATATAGGAATTGAACGAAGCATCAGCAAAATCAACTCAACAATAGCTCCTCTCAAGAGGGCAGATAACCTGACAATACAACTCTAAAAGCCGAGCACTTTTTTTTAGCGGGAGTAGACAACAACACAAATACTTTAAGCCATTCAAACAGTTCAAATTGACAGAAATACTTAAAGTCGGCGTGCGTGGTGTCTTCGTGCGCTTTGTTTCGTTCCCTCTTTTTTTCGGGATGATTTTAGACCCTTAGGGCCTGTTTGGGAGGGCTTTCTAGCTCCTTTTCATTTTCTAGAAAACGCCACCGCACATAATAAACCGTTTGGAATGTCTACCGGTGGGAAAAGCTACTACCAAAAACTCTTTTTTCTCCTCTATTTGAAAAGTCACTAGCCTCCTACTTTTCAACTTTTCGAAAAGTAATTTCTCATCCCGATACACAGTTGATGCTATGAAAACATTTTACTCCTCTGGATCCAGTTCGACAATACTGCGAAAACACTAGTCTTTCTTTAAATGAATATTTCGCTCGGGCGCGATTTTTTCGCACGGGTGATTTTTTCGCCCTAACGCGAATTTTTCGCCCGGACGCGAAATTTTTGGCCCGGGCGCGGAATTTTTCAGTCGGGCGCGAAATTTTTCGCCCTTGCGCGAATTTTCCACCCGGGCGCAAATTTTTTCACCCGGACGCGAATTTTTTTTCCCGGCGCGAATATTTTGCCCGGGCGCGAATTTTTGATCGGGGCGCGAATTTTTGGCCCGGTCGCTAATTTTTCGCCCGGATGCAAATATTTCGTTCGGGCGCAAATTTTTCGCACGGGCGACATTCTTTCGCCCGAGCGCGAATTTTTCGCCCGGGCGACATTCTTTCGCCCGGGCGCGAATTTTTCGTCCGGGAGATATTCTTTTGCCCGGGCGCGAATTTTTCACCCGACCGCAAACTTTTTCACCCTGACGCGAATTTTTTCTCCCGGCGCGAATTTTTCGCCCGGGCGCGAATTTTTTGCCCGGGCGCGAATTTTTCACCCTGGCGCTGTTTTTTCGCCCGATTGTGCATTTTTCGCCCGGGAGCAGTTTTTCCCCGAGGGCGATTTTTTCGCCCGGGAGCGGTTTTTTTCCTCCGGACGCAGTTTTTTAACTCGATCGCAGTTTTTTCGCCCGATGACAATTTTTTCACCCGTGCACGATGTTTTCGCCCGGGAGCGAAATTATCGCCCGGGCGCGAAATTTTTGCCCGAGCGCGATTTTTTCGCCCGGACTCGATTTTTTCGCCCGGACTCGATTTTTTCGCCCGGGGCGATTTTTTAGCCCGGGCGCGATTTTTTCGCCCGGGCGCGGTTTTTTCGCCCGGGCGCGGTTTTTTTGCCCGGGCGCGGTTTTTTCGTCGGGTCGCGATTTTTTTTGATCGGGAGCGGTTTTTCGCCCGGGCACTATTTTTTTTTCGCCCGGGAGTGAATTTTTTGCCTCGACGTGATTTTTTGTCCGTTCGTGGTTTTTTTGCCCGGTCGTGTATTTTTTTCGCTTGTAAGCTGTTTTTTCCACTCGAATGCAATTTTTTTTGCTTTCGAGCGGAAATATCGCGTCCGTGCGAAAAATTCTCGTCTGTGCAAAAAAAAACGCGCCCGGGCGAAATTTTCCCGCCTTGTCGAAAAATTAGTGCCCGTCCGAAAAATTCGCGCACGTCCGAAAAATTTGTCGTCATCCGAAAAATTCGGGCTCGTCCGGAAAATTCGCGCCCGTTCAAAAATTTCGCGTCCGTCCGAAAAATTTGCACCCGTCCGAATAATTGGGGCCCGGCCGAAAATATAGGTCTCGGCCGAAAAATTGGCGTCCAGGTGAAAATATCGCGCCCGGGCGAAAAATTCACGCCCGGGTGAGAAAAACCGCCACCCGGCGAAAAATTCACTCCCGGGCGAAAAAAACCTACCCCGGCGAAATAATTGCGCATTTTCCCCCTGACGCGCAATTTTAATAAAAAAAGTTACCGCAACGAAGATTTGTCAAACGGTTTATAAAGTGTTTCTCCTTTTTGAAAAGCTCTGCAAAAGAAGTTTGTTGAAGCCAAAATTGACCTCAACAAATGTTCACGAACCAAAGTGCAGTCAATGCCTACTTCTCTCAAACCTCGACCCCTGACAGGTTGCTAAGGCCCTAACACAGACCCAAAGCCTCAGCTGGGAGGTCCCACCACACACCCGGAAGATCTCTGAGAGCTTCCCCTCCAAAGCCAAATGCTGGGCTGGGAGCTCTTCAGAAGGCACTAGGGCTAGAGGAAAAATGATCAGCTTGCCTTCCAAAGAGCCCTTATGGGTCTTTTTATAGTTTTCCTTTGACCTAAAAATACTGAAATACCCCTGAGGGGTCTGCCAATAGCCAAATCCCGCTGTCACTTAAAGGGCATTTGGGTAATTTCACCTCGGGATAATATATTATAAAATAATCCTCTTTATGAGCGCCGGGCCCCCACCACGTGGGCCCACTTGGCGAGAACCCTGGTTGAGGAGGCTCCCGCTGGACCCCCACCCGGGCCAACCTTGGCGAGACCCCCTTGCCAGGGAGGTTTGCGCCCTCCACGGTCTTGAAACTACCGCGGGCGGAAGGCCTACTTGGGGCCTTCTCGCCTCCCCTGGGCGGGAGCTTGCCCTAAGGCGGAAGCTTCCGTGGTCGACGATCTCTCCCACCGAGAGCTCGACTATCTGCCTTGGGCGAGAGCCCCTTCAGGGCGAGAACTCTATAAGTATGTCTTAGGGCTGACCCAGGGCTAACCTAAGCCTAGCCCAATCCCTCAGTGGTGTCTCCGGGTCCCACCCAGCGAATATGGGGTTGTACACAATCCCCGCTCTTTTCGAGCTAGCCCTGCGCTCGACAAGACAAGTCCAACCCCCAAAATATTCGCTGGACACGTGCCCGCCTATCGAGGGAATCTTTTGGTGGGTCCCACTGCGGCTATAAATATGCACTGATGGACGTCCCTACGCCCTGCCCTTAAAATACGGCTTTCCGACTGAGCTCTCGCCTCCGGGATTTTCGCGCGAGCACACCATGCATTCCAAACGTGCTGCCAAACCGCTTTCGCAAGGCCTCCAAGACCGGTTAGCCGCTGCCCAAGCGCGGGCCCTGGCTAACTGTGCGGCGGTGGCTCCATGGTTAGCGAAAAAGACTTCAACCGCCGGGCCTTCGGAGCCGAAGAAGAAGGGAAAGAAAAGGGCGAAGGCGGTCCGGCGGGACCTTTCTCGCGAGAACAGGGATCCTCCTTCCCCCACTCCCAATCCTGCCGGAGATTCTTCCCTACAGAAGGTAAGCCTTTCGCACGTGCCCGCCGAGCTAACTGTACATTAGATTCGATGATTAAAGTATGCTTTCGCAGGAGTCCGCTCCCGATAATGACGCCGAAATTCCGCCCAGCTCTTCGAACCTACCCGCTCATCCCCCCGAAGGCCAAGCACGGGTCTCGGAAAGGATTCCTCCCGCCGAGACCGGAACAATAGGTACATTTTCCCTTGTCAATATTTCAACCAGACCCTTTCTTTTCTGAACCGTCTTCTCGCAGTGCCAGCTCCCGCCGACCCGGGTCTATCCACCCGGGAAGATGAAACGAGAACCGCCGAAGTGCCTCCCGCGGTGGCCAATCCTCTCCTGCAGGTGGGGGGGGCGGCTTCCAAACCTTCCGCTACTCTCAAGGATGCTGATCGCCCCTTGAGAGAAGACCACTCCCCTCATGCTTCCGGCCAGGCCGGGATCATCGTGCGCGAGCCCTTCCGCCCGGGGCTGGGCAAGCCTCTTCACCTCCTTTATGGGACCAACGGAGGGGTCGGGCCTTCCCGTCCAACTTTGGCTGAAGGTTCTCGCCCAACCGCAGGTATGCGAAGCCCTTTTCTGGACTGTTGATTGTCATGCTTTGACCAAAACTCTCGTGTGTTTCTCCCGCAGGTGATCCTGGCTTGCGGTCGGGCGTCAACGAGGAAGGAGAAGAAGAAGAAGAAGTGGAGGAGGATGAAGAAGATGAGGAGTCCCCTCTCCCTTCGTCTGGCGAGATAGAAGAAACTTTGAACAGCGCTGGGAGCGCGAAGGGGAGACGGAGGAAGATCTCGGTCATCCTGGCCAAGCTTATCCGGCGAGACCGTGCCCACACTGCCGCGGCGAAAGCATTCCGCGAATCCGTGGAGCAAAGGCTGGAGGCTCTGGAGCGGGATTTCTTCTTGGGCGAGACTAATTGCCTGGGTGGGCCTTCCGCCGAGTCTTCGCCAGGGAGGTGCATCTCGCAGATCCGGGATTATGCCAGGCGGATCAACCTTGGGTGTACCACGCTATCGTCTTACTTCAACCCGTTGGCGCCCCCAAGAACTAGGCGGCGAGAACGAGGACGATGGAGCTGGAAGCCCTATTAGCCCTCCCGCTTTGAATCTCCATGTATCTCTTTTTTTTTCAACGTATCTGTAATAAACATTATTATTAACTAAGTTTTACCCAGCTTGCGCTAGCGAGGATCTCGCTTCTATCCATGTCTCTCTTTTTCCTTTTCTTTTTATTGCTCTGCGCGGCTTTTTCAATTATGACGCTTACACCCATCTGGGACGCTTGCGCCAATCTAGGAGGTTTGTGTTAACCTAGGAGGCTTGCGCTAATCTAGGAGGTCGCGTCGAAACCCGAAACGACCGTTGACCGCTGTCCTCCCGAGGGGGAGAATCGAGGCGCCGTTAGCTCGGATTCTGACAGCTGTACTCCGCCGTCACTTTCTCTCTCCGTCGGATGAATTCATGATGATTACGTTTTCTTATAAATAGAGAAGTCTACCAACCGCATTTACTTCTTCGATCCGGAACCTCAGCCTTCCCTCCTTGCTTTCGCGTTCCTGCTCCCGCTTCGACTCCCCTACAGCTCTCGCTCTTACTCACGAACTAGCCATGCCTGGCGAGAGCAAGGGTCGCGCCCATTGCGCGGAAGCCTTCCAGAAACATCTCTTCCCTTCCTGCAAGCTCACCCTCGACGAGTACAACGCGATCGTCGACCGCTACGTTCCCGCCGGCTTCTCGGCGCGGAACCCGGGGAATCATGATAGGGTGAATACCCCCGGGGCGGGAGAGCTTGCCATCCCCCTCGAACATTTCGAGGTGGGCTTCCGCCTCCCCCTGTGGCCGGAGGTTCGGTTAGCTCTCCGTTATTATGGGGTGGTGCCCGCCCAGCTAAACCCGAACTCCGTCGCGATCCTTATAGCATTCATATGCTATATGCGATCCGAGAGGATCGAGTTTAGCCTGCCCATCTTCCGGAAGCTATTCAACTTCCGTGCCAAGGGGGGGGGGGGTAGTTTTCTTCTCCGGTCAACAGCTCGAGGTTACCGGTCTCGCCAATAAGCACCACCATTGGGGCGAGAAGTTCGTATACGTCAGCGGGGACTTTGGCAACGTCCCGCTTCAGCCCGTCCAGTATGAAGACGCTGCCTACAAGCCGCCCGCTCTGGGATCGCGCGAGAGCGCAATCCTGGAATTCTTCGGGACCAAGGAGTTCGACGTCCCCTATCTTCTGCGGGACGTCGACTCCCTCCCACTTGTTCAATCGGGCGAAGGTACGGTCTCGCCTCAGATTCCCTTTTTCTATCAAAGATTTTCTTGCGCTGAAGTGCTAAAGCGTTTTTACTTTGCAGGAGAGCGGGAGGTTCCTCTGCGCCAACCCTTCGCCGCAGGACGGGGTGTCGGGGGTCTGGCAGCGAGAGGCCCCCTTGCGCTCGCGGAAGCCAGCGCCAGCGCCTGCCGAGAAGATCCAACCCCTTCCATGCCGCCACCGGCCCAGAAGCGGAAGGCCACCCTTCCTTCTCTCCGCACACTGAAGAGGCCGAAACCCTCTGCCCTTGAGAAGGGAAAAGCCCCGGCCGTCCCGCCTGTCCAACCTCCTCCCGAGGGCAGGTCCTTTGAAGCGATCCTTCAGATGGCCAGCGAGATGGATGCCGCCGCCAAGAGCCGTGCCGAGGCTTCCGCCAGGAATATATCGGCCGCAAGCGAGGCTGGTGGAGAAGTGGTCGCCGCCGAAACCTCCGCCAGCGTCCCGCCCCCGGAGGTGCCGAGAGGGCACCGAAACTTTGGCTTCGGCGTTAGATACGCCGACTCGGAGGGGAAGCCTCAGATGGAATGGGACCCTGAGTCAAACACGATCAGGGTTTCAACCCTCCTTCCCAGATGGGCGGAGGGGGAGAATGTGACCGGCGAGGCCTTCTCGCTTGGGTATGGTCTCTACAGCCGGGAGGACGCCGGCGTTTTTGACCAGATGTCCACCCGCCTCCTAGCCTTCGACGCCACCCGGGCCCTAATGCGCGCGTTCGAGCTCACGCATATGTGTGCGCGCCGAAGCATCACCCTTGACAAGAATTTCACCGACATGCGCAAGGCGAGGGAGGACGCGATAGCTCGCGCGCATCTCGCGGAAGAAGAACTCGCGAGAGCTCAACAGGAGCTCGCGGATGCCAAATTGGCGCTATCTCTGCGCCCCGCGACCGAGGTAGGCGAGACCTTCCTGAGCCCTTGCCCCCGTTTCCTCGAAGTTTCTACTGTGTAATGCGTGACTAAGATCTTTTGTCCCTTTCGCAGGATTCCGCCCAAGTCAGGGAGCTTCGCGCAGAGCTGGCCAACGCGCGCTGCGAGAGCGTCCTTCTGAGGGAACAGCTCCGCGTAGAGCTAACGAAGGGCCCGCCCCCGGAGCTAGATGCGCGGTTGCGGAGCCGCTACCTCTCGGAGTATGACGTCGATAAGCTGCTTCAAGCCAACGCTCAAGCGACCGTCAGGCTGACGCTCGAGACGCTGCGAGACGTCGAGCTGCTCCGGGAGGATGGCGCAACCATCGACGCTCGCCAGCTTCTCCCTTGGCTTTACGACCCGGTTCCCAAGCCCCCGGGCGCGCCGGACTCGCCGCTCTCAGACGTCCCGAGGTCCTCTCCCGTTGTTGACGAGACGTCCGGGGAAGGTTCTGGCGATGCTTCAAGCGAGAGCACCAGTGGGGACTACAGCGCGTCTCCTTAAGTTGTCTTTTACTTTGAATATCCTTTTGTAATGAGCGAGAAGCTCCTCACTTTTGTAATTAACCTTATATAAAGTAATGTTTCATTTCTTCACTGTCATTGTGTTTTTTAAGCGTATATTACTATGCCGAATGACCTCCGCGCGAGCTTCCGCCGAGACCCTTAGTCTCTTTAGGGTGACCCTACTTAGAGATCAGCTAGGCGGAAACCTCGCATCGTCGATTGAATCGTCCTGCCTGGGCCCGCCGGGAGCTTTCTTTTTGCGAGAGCCTCCTTTAACCGAGACCTTTGCTGGCCGAGACCTCTGGGCCGGGATCCTCACTGGCCGAAACCTCCGGGCCACGATCTGCTGAGACCCCCAAGCCAAGACTTTTACTGGCCGAGACCCCTGAGCCGAGACCTTTACTGGCCGAGACCCCTGAACCGAGACCCTTCAGGGATTTGCCCCCGGTCTAGGTCAGGGTCCTGCCCACATATTTTTCCGACCAATCAAACCCCTACCCCGTCGGCGAGCCGTTGGACCTGCTAGCTCACATGGGTGCCCGCGCAGCGGGTCTACCGGGGTTTGAGCCGAGCTCGTTGTAACGTAGTAGCCACCAATCAAGAACCAAGGATCACAAGGTCAAGGACTTCACCTATCCCCCGTAGGCGAGCCTTCGGACCTGCCAGCTTGATGAGAGCCTGCGCAGCGGGTCTACCTGGGGCCGAGCCGAGCTCGGGGTGTCGGAGTGGCTAAGAGCAAAGTATCACAAGAGCCGACCTATCCCCCACAGGCGAGCCTTCGGACCCGCCAGCTAGATGAGAGCCTGCGCAGCGGGTCTACCTGGGGCCGAGCCGAGCTCGGGGTGTCGTTGAAGCGGCTAAGAACAAAGTATCACAAGAGCCAACCTATCCCCCACAGGCGAGCCTTCGGACCTGCCAGCTAGATGAGAGCCTGCGCAGCGGGTCTACCTGGGGCCGAGCCGAGCTCGGGGTGTCGTTGAAGTGGCTAAGAACAAAGTATCACAAGAGCCAACCTATCCCCCACAGGCGAGCCTTCGGACCTGCCAGCTAGATGAGAGCCTGCGCAGCGGGTCTACCTGGGGCCGAGCCGAGCTCGGGGTGTCGCTGAAGCGGCTAAGAACAAAGTATCACAAGAGCCAACCTATCCCCCACAGGCGAGCCTTCGGACCTGCCAGCTAGATGAGAGCCTGCGCAGCGGGTCTACCTGGGGCCGAGCCGAGCTCGGGGTGTCGCTGAAGCGGCTAAGAACAAAGTATCACAAGAGCCAACCTATCCCCCACAGGCGAGCCTTCGGACCTGCCAGCTAGATGAGAGCCTGCGCAGCGGGTCTACCTGGGGCCGAGCCGAGCTCGGGGTGTCGCTGAAGCGGCTAAGAACAAAGTATCACAAGAGCCAACCTATCCCCCACAGGCGAGCCTTCAGACCTGCCAGCTAGATGAGAGCCTGCGCAGCGGGTCTACCTGGGGCCGAGCCGAGCTCGGGGTGTCGTTGAAGTGGCTAAGAACAAAGTATCACAAGAGCCAACCTATCCCCCACAGGCGAGCCTTCGGACCTGCCAGCTAGATGAGAGCCTGCGCAGCGGGTCTACCTGGGGCCGAGCCGAGCTCGGGGTGTCGTTGAAGTGGCTAAGAACAAAGTATCACAAGAGCCAACCTATCCCCCACAGGCGAGCCTTCGGACCTGCCAGCTAGATGAGAGCCTGCGCAGCGGGTCTACCTGGGGCCGAGCCGAGCTCGGGGTGTTGATGAAGATAACCAAACCTCTCCCCCACAGGCGAGCCTTCGGACCTGCCAGCTAGATGAGAGCCTGCGCAGCGGGTCTACCTGGGGCCGAGCCGAGCTCGGGGTGTTGATGAAGATCCCTTCAACCAGGCCTATTCTATCACTGAGATGAGGGATCATAGCCAGTTAAAACTAAAACATAAAGATTGCCTATTCAGCGACAGTCAACATTTTGAAATAAACTTATTGAAAATGCAACAGTTGTTTACTACACTACAATCCTTCTTTCCCTCCTACGGGTAGAAGCGCTTCAGGTCATCACCATTCCAGGTGTGACTCAAGGTCCTTCCCTCCGCGTCCTGGAGATAGTAGCCTCCGTTAACCAGAGCCTTCTCTACTATATAAGGCCCCTCCCAGCTAGGGTTGAGCTTACCAACAGCGGCCGACCTTCCTGCAGCGTCGACCTTTTTCAGTACTAGGTCCCCCTCGGCGAATTGCTTGACTCTGATGTGCTTATCGAAGTACCGGGCCATTCGCCGTTTTATTTCTTCTTGCCTGATGGCGGCAACGTCCCGCAGCTCTTCCACCATATCTAATGAGAGGCGCAACCCTTCCTCATTCTCCAACCTCCAAGCTTCGCTTCCCTCCGCTGCGGCCGCGATCCTCGGGGACCGAACCTCGAACTCCACCGGGAGGACAGCCTCACACCCGTGAGAGAGCTTGAAGGGGGTCTCTCCAGTGGCCGTGTTCGGAGTTGTTCGCAAGGCCCACAGGACGGAAGGGAGCTGTTCCACCCAGCTACCCTTCAGGTTCTCGACCTTCTTTTTGAGCAAGTTGACGATGACTTTGTTTGCCGCCTCCACCTGACCATTGCTCCGAGGATGGTGGACAGAGGCGAACCTGAGATCGATCCCCAATTGGGTGCAGAAGCTGATGAATTCTTCGCTGGCAAACTGAGGACCGTTGTCTGTCACTATCGCTTGGGGCAATCCGTGCCTGCAAATGATTTCCCCCCAAACGAAGTTTCTGATGACCTGGGAGGTTACCTTGGCTAACGGCTTGATCTCCAGCCATTTGGAGAAGTAGTCAATCATCACTAGGAGGAACCTCCTTTGCCCGCTAGCTGGAGGGAAGGGTCCAACCAGGTCCATCCCCCAAATGGCGAAGGGCCATGGCGCCGTGATGCTTCGAAGTCTTTGGGCGGGCAAGAGCTGGAGAGGAGCATGTACTTGGCACTTCCGACACCTCCTTGCGAATTCAGCGGTATCCCTCCTTATGGTCCGCCAGAAATATCCCTGCCTTATCACCCTTGCTTCCAATGTCCTTCCCCCTGAATGGCTGCCGCACTCTCCAGAATGCACCTCTTCCAGGATCCTCGGGACTTCCTCTTCGGTTACGCATCTCGCGAGGAGCCCTGACAACATCTTCCGATGCAAGCTCCCTTCCAGCATCAGGTAATGAGCCGCCTTGTGCCTGAAGCTCTTTGCATCCTTGACTTCTTCCGACAGTTCTCCTGTGGTTAAGAAAGTCACCAATGGATCCATCCATGAGGACCGCCGATTCACCTCCATCAACTCCCCCTCTTCAATGGCTGGTCGGAATAGTTCGGTTAGGGTACCTCCTCCCCGAGGCCCGAACTTCGCCAGTCGATCAGCTGCCATGCTTTCCTCCCTGGGAACATGTTGAATAGAAAAAGAACGGAAACCTCCAATAATAGTTCTTACCTTTGATAGATATCTTGCGAGGGTAGGCTCCCGGGCCTCGAACTCGCCTCGGATCTGCGATGCTACCACCATTGAGTCGGTGAAGGCCTCCACATCCTGGATTTCCAGCTCCTTTGCCAAGCGAAGGCCAGCTATCACAGCCTCATACTCCGCTTGGTTATTGGTTACAGGGAAGTGGAAGGTCACTGCTTGCTCTATGGTAACTCCCTGAGGACTTACCAACACCACACCTCCTCCCAGGGAGTGCCTTCCTGAGGCCCCGTCGACCACCATCTTCCACGCTTCTTGCGGCTTTGGTTCTTCAGCCTCGGCCTCGGTAACATAGTCCGCCAGGAAATCCGCTACGGCCTGGGCTTTGATAGAGAGCCTCGGGACGAAAGAGATGTCAAACTCGCTTAGCTCGATGGACCACTTTGCCAACCTTCCTGAATGTTCCACCCCCTCCAAGACCTTGCGAAGGGGATGGTCTGTTACCACCCTAATCGAGTGTGCTTGAAAGTAAGGGCGAAGCTTCCTAGCTGAGATGACCAAAGCATATGCTAGCTTCTCCAGGATGGGGTATCGGAGCTCTGCCTTTTTTAAGATTCGGCTGACATAATAGACGGGTAATTGCTTCTTCCCCTCTTCCCTAACCAAGACGGAGCTCACCGCCTCTCCTCCCACTCCTAAATACAAGGCTAGGTCCTCCCCCTCCTTTGGGCTTTGAAGTAACGGAGCTTGGGAGAGTTGCCTCTTCAGCCCCTGAAAAGCCTCTTCGCACTCGGCCGTCCATTCGAATGCTTGGTTGCCACGAAGTACTTTGAAGAAGGAGGAACATCTATCCCCTGACCGCGAGAGGAACCTGCTTAACCCGGCCAACTTCCCGGTCAAGCGCTGGATCTCCTTGGCGTTGCGAGGCGATTCTAGGTCTAGAATAGCCTTAACCTTATCAGGGTTGGGTTCTACCCCCGCGGGAGTCAAGAGGTGCCCGAGGAATTTGCCGCGACTAGCCCCGAAGACGCACTTCAAGGGGTTCAACCTCATCTTGAACTTCCGCAGGGTGGCGAACGTCTCCTCCAAGTCTCGCAAGTGGGAATCAACACACTTGCTCTTGACCATGAGGTCATCCACATAGACCTCCAGGTTCCTTCCCCTTTGATCTCGAAAGATTCGATCCATCATGCGTTGGTATGTTGCCCCTGCATTCTTTAATCCGAAGGGCATCATCTTATAGCTGAAGCATCCCTCTCTTGTGATGAAGGAAACATCCTTGACATCAGGAGGGTGCATCCGGATCTGGTGGTAACCTGAAAATGCATCTAAAAAACTCATAAGAGAAAAACCGACGGCTGAGTCAACCAGCGCGTCGATTCGAGGCAAGGGGTAACAATCCTTGGGGCATGATTTATTTAATAAGGAAAAATCGATACACATGCGCCATTTTCCTCCTCCCTTCTTTACCATTACCACGTTGGAGATCCAGCCTGGATACTGGATCTCTGAGATGAAGCCTGCGTCCAGGAGCTTTTGGACCTCCTCTCGGATGGGGGCTTCTAGCTTGGTGGCGATGGCCCTCATCTTTTGGCGTATGGGGCGGGCTCTGGAATCCAGGTTCAAGCGGTGACAGGCCACGTCCGCGTCGATGCCCGGCATGTCTGCCGCGCTCCAAGCGAAGATGTCAACGTTGCCCTGGATGCAGGCTCGCATCCGCTCCTGATCCTCAAGGCTCAAGCCTCCGTTGATCCGAATCCTTTGCACCTCCCCCGCTCTTGTAAGCACCTCCATCTCCACCACCTCTTCGGCCGGCTCCAGCCCCGACCGCTCCCAACTTACCCTTGCCTCTTCCCGCTCAAACTCGAGCTCTTCTCCCCCAACCTCATCGACTTCCATCGCCTCCTCCAGGCTCTCCTCCTGCCTCTGCTCTTCTTCATCCACCACTCCTCTCGCCTCTTCTGGGCTGATCTTCCCCGACTCCTCCGCCTCCGCTATCTCCTCAGCAACCTCCATCGCCTCTCCCAGGCTCATCCCCCCTTCCTCAACTCCTTCCTGCTCAGCCATCTCCCTCTCCAACTCCTCTGCCTCCGCCATCCATGACTCGGTGTTAACCGCCGTCACATAGCACTGCCTTGCCATCTTCGGATCCCCCCTGATCCTAACCTGCACCCCTCCATTGTTGAACTTGAGGCATTGGTGGTACGAGGAGGGTACACAGCGAAAGGCGCTGATGAGGGGACGTCCGAAGATGGCATTGTAACTACTCGGGGCGTCCACGATCACGAACCGACAGTTCCGTGAGACGCCCCCAAGCCTCACATGCAGGCCCACTCCCCCTTCCACTTCTTTCCTTTCTCCGGAGAAGCCAAAAAGCGGTCCATCAGAAGCCAGGACCCTTTTTCCTTCCACTCTCATCTCATCGAAGGCCTTCTTGAAGATCACATTCACCGAGCTCCCATTATCCACCAGTATCCGGGAGACGGTGTAGTTTTCTACCGCTGTCTGGATCACAAGCGCGTCGCAGAACGGGTCCTCGTAGTCTGGCATATCCGCGGATGAGAAAGTGATCTTCTCCTCTGGGGGTGGAGCCTGGGAGGTCGAGGCGACCCCTCGGCGGAACATGGTTTGAAGGCTCCCCTTGCGGGTTGCCTCGATCCCCACTCCCCCGTGGATCACTCCAATCCCTCCTCGGGTCCCCACGTCAATCCTGTCTTCACATCTGTCCTCCACCTCTTCCCGCTGTACTTCGACGATCCTTGCAGGCGGATCTTGTCTTCCGGCCACTCTGGCCCCTCTAATCTCCAGAAACTCTGGGCAGGTGGCCGTTGCGTGACCTTCCTCCTGATGGAAGTCACAATAAGGCAACGCCACCCTGCCCCCTCTTCCTTCTCCTCCTCCCCTTCTTCCGGCTCCCCGAAATCTTCTTCCTCTTCCCCTTCCCACCTCCATAGCCTCCTGCGGCGGTGGGAAATGACCCCTTGGTCCTTGTCGCCATCCTCCCTGCTCCAGCCTTCTGGGCTCCCGGAAGTTATCTCTTCCCTGAAGTCCTCCCTGGCCCTGGGGGCGACCCTCCTGAGGCCTCCAACCCAGTCGGTTGTTTGGCTCCCTGGCCCCCCCATGCTGTTGCCCCTGCCCTCGGGGCTCTTCTCTTCTCCGATCTTCCCTCGGCTCCCTCTGCTCCCTCTGCTCTCTCTGCTCTCTCTGCCTTCCCGCCACCGGCTCCTTCACGTCGTCCTCGGCCAGCCTGGCCAGCTTTCTTGCAAACGCAGGGTTTGCCCTCTCAAAGTCTATCTCCTTCGCCGCCCTCTCCATGAGCTCCTCAAAAGAGAGAGGGGGCACTCTCTTCAACTCCATGCTAAAGAACCCTGGCCTCAGCCCCAGGGTGAAGGCTAGCATCAGCGCATACCCCGGGACCTCCTGGACCAGGAGAACCTCCTCTTGGAACCGGTCGACATAGCGACCCAATGTCTCCTCCGGCCCCTGCCTCACTGCAAACAGGCACTCAGCCTCCTTCTTCCTTTTCTTCGAAGTCGAGAATCTCAACAGAAAACCCCTCCGCAGATCCTCAAAGCTGTAGATGGAACTTGCCGGCAACTGGTGGAACCAGTCCCTGGCCTTTTCTTTCAGAGTGATGGCAAAAAGCCGACACTTGAAGGCATCCGACATTTGCCTGATGGACACCACGTCCTCGAACCATTGCACGTGCTGGACCGGGTCATCCTTCCCGGTGTAGTAGGTCATGTCTGGCTCCCGGAACCCCTCCGGCACTGGAGCCGAGACGATGAGCTCACTAAAGGGGGTCTCGCCCCCTGCCTGGCGAGAAGGCACGTCCCGCGATCTCGGTTGGCTGGACCGATCCGCGAGACCTTGCCCAGGGAAGAGTTCCCGCACCGTCGCCTCCTTCTCGCCCAGATCCGCCGGAAGCCCCTTCTCGAGACGCTGGCCTGGGAAAAGCTCCCGCGCGGCCACGTCCCTCTCGCCTGCCTCCACCGGGACCTCTTTCCCGGGGCGCTGCCCTGGAGCGTTCTCGCCTAGCAGCGGAACCACCTCCACCGGAACCTGCGGCGTCTCCCACTCGTTCCTTGCCGAGAAGGCCAAGTTGATCGTCTGCATGACTTCTCGCCTGAAGTCCTCAAACATTTTTCTCGTCGCCTCGTCCACCCGGGTGGGGGATCCTCCCGCGCCTGATCCTTCACCCTCGCCTCCTGCCATAGGACTTAACTCAAGATTTTCTTGCACCGACTGCTTCCACGCTCACCGCACCAGAACTGTTGAAGCCAAAATTGACCTCAACAAATGTTCACGAACCAAAGTGCAGTCAATGCCTACTTCTCTCAAACCTCGACCCCTGACAGGTTGCTAAGGCCCTAACACAGACCCAAAGCCTCAGCTGGGAGGTCCCACCACACACCCGGAAGATCTCTGAGAGCTTCCCCTCCAAAGCCAAATGCTGGGCTGGGAGCTCTTCAGAAGGCACTAGGGCTAGAGGAAAAATGATCAGCTTGCCTTCCAAAGAGCCCTTATGGGTCTTTTTATAGTTTTCCTTTGACCTAAAAATACTGAAATACCCCTGAGGGGTCTGCCAATAGCCAAATCCCGCTGTCACTTAAAGGGCATTTGGGTAATTTCACCTCGGGATAATATATTATAAAATAATCCTCTTTATGAGCGCCGGGCCCCCACCACGTGGGCCCACTTGGCGAGAACCCTGGTTGAGGAGGCTCCCGCTGGACCCCCACCCGGGCCAACCTTGGCGAGACCCCCTTGCCAGGGAGGTTCGCGCCCTCCACGGTCTTGAAACTACCGCGGGCGGAAGGCCTACTTGGGGCCTTCTCGCCTCCCCTGGGCGGGAGCTTGCCCTAAGGCGGAAGCTTCCGTGGTCGACGATCTCTCCCACCGAGAGCTCGACTATCTGCCTTGGGCGAGAGCCCCTTCAGGGCGAGAACTCTATAAGTATGTCTTAGGGCTGACCCAGGGCTAACCTAAGCCTAGCCCAATCCCTCAGTGGTGTCTCCGGGTCCCACCCAGCGAATATGGGGTTGTACAAAGTTCACTCAAACAGTTTTCCTTTTCTAATAGACATTTTCCAAAGGCTTCTTTTTCTACCATCCTTTTGCCACCACTCATTTTCCTTTCTGAAAAGCCTTCCCAAACAGGCCCTTAGAGCGGGCATGATTCGTGCGAGTGGCTTGCTCGTTTGGGTTTACTTGCTTGATCGCTTCGGTCGAAGTCGTGCCGAAACAATTTTTATTTTGTTATAGATAATTAATAATAATATGATGTACAAATAACAGTTTAGAGATTGCGTAAATGAATAGACTGCATATTCAATGAATTATGAATGTGTGGTATATATTTACTCCTTTCTGTGATTAGTAAATTCATGATTTTAAATATTAAATAGCTTTTAAATAACTTACTGCAAAATGCGATACATAGCATGTATGACAATCATTCCAGGGAGGGCTGAAAGTGTAAATTTGTTCAAGAAACATGACGTTAACCTTCGTTTTGCCTTCTAGATACAAAAGGGTATTTTAGTCATAGTGGGTAAGCGTCAGTTTTGAAAATGCAGATATCCTTTCCAAATATATATTTGAAATTCCTTTTAAAGGACCTCATAATCCGGCTCCGGCGAAAGTACCAGCCACGACGACGGCCATCGTCATGGGCTCCTGAGCCCCGAGGGTTGTCGGAGGCGATTTAGGACTTCGCCAGGGTTGATATTACGTCGCCGGTATCGATCCGGTCGCCGGAAGTGCGATTACTGCCGTTTTTTTTTATCGCGAAGATTTCTGTTCAAGCGGCCGATCTCGACCTCATGTCGAATGCTGGGATTGATTCTTCTTCATCCTCGGTGTCTTGAATCTTCTTTGGTATTCGTTCGTTGTTAAACCCTCGCGTTGGGTTCTGGAATAGGTACTAAGTTTCAAGGACGAAGGATTTCTTGCTTAGATCTCTATTTATAAGTGGATTATAGATTGATCTTTTGGATCCGTGACACTTTTTCTGTTTGTCAATGGTTTTATTCGATGCAATTTAGTGAAACCCTATTTTTGTTTACCGCCGGAGCTTTAAACATTCGTCTCGTATTGAATGCGAGTGGCTTGCTTTCTTTCCAGTTTAGGTTTCCCTGAAATTTCATCCATAATTCAAGTTCAGGTAGCTTCTAATTTTCCTTGCACGCCATATGGAATCTGCAACCAGCGTTGAATTGAAGTTCTCAAGCGGAGATTTGGAGAAATCCCAAGATACTAAAGCACCTGCTGCTGTTAAAAAGGAAAACGATGACATCTCCATCGAATCTTCACAGGAGAATGGCGTGGACATCTCATTGGCAGATTGGACATTGGAAGATAATTTACAAGCTGCAGTTGCCAACTCTTCTGGAGTGGAGGTTAATGAATCATCGTCAAATCTCTTGAAGGTATCCAATGAGAGTTTAATCTCCAATTTCAATAATAGTGTTTTAGAACAACATTTGCAATGTTGTTTTGCAGAAATCTAGAGTTGATGAAGTTAAAAAATTGAAGAAAAATAAACCTCAAAAGGATGTAAATTCCCGTAATTACTCAAAGGCCAAACTTAGTCAGAGCCTTTCTTCCATGTCTAAACGAGGTCCAGCAACTGGCCTGACGAATAGCACACCAGTTATGAAGCAGATTGCATCAGTTGCAGGAAGAACAAGGCGGTCGGTGGTGAGTTCTTCGAAATTAAGGCCCCATTTGGGGGGACTTATTTTCACCGGTTACGACAGCATGAACCGGACCTTAATGAAGATCTGGTTCATGTGATCGTAACCGCTTGACCGGTGAAAATAAGTCCCCCCAAAGGGAGCCTAAGTGTGCAGAGTATTTCTTGCACAATCATGTTTCTCAATTAGAAATGTTTCCATTTATGTGTTTTTCTACAGCCTGCTAAATTTGATTTCATGGATAAAGGTGTTTCTTCTGAAGTCACACAGTAAGTAGAGGTTTTTTAAATTCTTAACATCCTTTTTTAGTTTTTTTGAAGCTGCCATTTTCAACTTCTTCAACCCTCTGATTATTTAAATAGCAATGCAAGTAAATGGTTCAGATAATAGTTTCTCCCGCCATCAATTTTTAAGTTTTCTTTTGTGTCTATGCCATTCTAAGTAATAATTTACAAATTCTATTGCTAGATTGTCTTCCTAATTAGATTTTATTTAAATCATAACTTAGTGAATCAGCAAACCCATTTACTCTTCATATTTGCTGCTCTGCTACCTTAGAGTAGTTGCTTTTTGCTAAGCTTATTTCATCGTGTTTGCGATTATAAGCATCCCAATTGATTTCGTGCAAAATCTATTGTAAAATCCAGTACAAACTCATACAAAGCTATAAAATTCACAGATAAACTAGAACACAAAAACAACCACAAAATTTATATAATGAAAAATACAGATACAAATACAGTAGAGAAATTTGACCGTCCGATGAAATACACGTGGATTTTCCAGACATGCACGATCCGCGAGAGAGCAGTAGATTTGGACTGCAATCCGCCTCGCGGACGCACAACGTTCACCAGAACCTTCAACGTCAAAGTCTGGCGTTCAACCGCACCACCACCAGTGAACAACGCCGCCAGCGGAGAACACCACCACCACCGGAGAATAACGCCACCACCGGAGAGAAAACACCGTCGAGGCTAACTACACTCACGCGCACCTTCGACATCGCGCCTCTCCACTCCAAAGAACGTCCACCGCAATGTCGACGACAATCTCCACAAAACCCGGCGGCAACACCCTCTCTCAACGTCGGCGGATATCTCCTCCAAGACCGACAACAAACCAAGGCCAACAACAAAAACTAAGGTCGGCGACCCCTCCGAGTGCACAAGCGAGAGAAAGAAAGGAAAGAGAGAGAGGCGGCGAACGTGCTTCTCCCAAATTCTACAGGCGACTGATTTCTGAAACCTTCAAGCCGCTGATTTTGTTTCTCACGGTTTGGACAGAGGCGGCTCCACTATTCCTATATCTATATATATACCTAGTGGCACGGGTTTTAAAATAAAACCTAAGGAAAACGGGTCCGGGTCCATTGGATCTGAACCGATAGTACAATAATCAACCACCTTGGTTCGGGATCCGGATCCACCATCTGCACGAAACACTCCTTGCACAAAGCACTCCCTGCACAAAACATCAACTACACCAGGCACTATCTGCACATAACATCGGTCTACACGAAGCACCAGTCTGTACGAAGCACCACCTCAAGGACCTGGGGCGTCAACCGACCTGCTCCAGTCGACTCATTCTTGCTCGGGCTCAACCTCTGAATGTCGATGCACTGGATCGCTAAATTTGGCTTGCCTAGTCAGACTACCAGAAGAGCGATCCCCTGCACCACCTCGACCATCAACTATGTCGGTCGCAGAAATCATGGGCACACCACCTCGCATCGTGGTCCCCATCAGTCGGTACAGACTACCGCACTGCCTAGCTCGCATGAGCACGGTGCTTCCTCGCGTCACCGTCAGAACTCCACCTCTCGCCGCAAAACTGCATCCTCTGGAGTCCAATCTGCCCAGCGATATCAAATTCCTGCATAACTTGGGTACCAGGTATATCCCCTCAAGCCTACGCACTACTCTATCATGCGTCCTGATGTTCATTGTCCCTATCCCCGTGACCTCACATGCCGAGTCATCACCCAGAAAGACTGACCAAGTTGTCACCTCCAGTGAATTGAACATCCCTGTATCTGAGTGTTGAAGCCAAAAACTGGCCTCAACGAAAGTTCGGACCTTGGGGTGTAGCCGACACCTACTTCTCCCAAACCCAGACCCCTGATTAGTAGCAAAGAACCAAGAACTGACCCTAAGCCCCAGCTGGGAGGTCCCTCCACTAACCCGGAAGATCTCTGAGCGTTTGCCCTTTTTAGCCAATTGATGGGCTAGGAGTACCTCAGAAAGCACTAATTGATTTGAGAAGATGTGAAAGTTTGCTCTCTGAGGTACCATGTGGGTCATATTTATAGGCTCCTAGTATCTGGTATGCCAACAACGTAACTCCGCTGTTCTAAAAAGATATTTGCAGCCCAACTTGTTCTGCCAACAACGTAACTTCGCTGTTCTGAGGAGCTAAATGCAGACTCAAGGGCATTCTGGTAATTTACCTCTGGACGCTGCTGGGCGGAAGCCCTTCCGCTACTCTGTAAGCTTTCCGTCTGCCCTATGCGAAACTTAGGGGCAAGCCGCAAAGCGCTGAGTGGCGGAACAGGACTCGACGCTAATAGCAAAAGGGCATTGAGTGGCAAAGTCTCACTCAATGCCAAAGGCGAAAGGGCATTGAGTGACAAAGTCTCACTCAATGCCAAGAACTGTAGGGCGTTGAGTGGCAAAGTCTCACTCAACGCCAAAGGCGAAAGGGCGTTGAGTGGCAAAGTCTCACTCAACGCCAAAGGCGAAAGGACGTTGAGTGGCAAAACCTCACTCAATGCCAAGAACTGCAGGGCGTTGAGTGGCAAAGCCTCACTCAACGCCAACTCTGAGGGCGTCCCGCTTACCTAGGCGCATGCCTTCTCGCATGCCCTGGGCGGGAACCCTCTTGGCTATCTATCTATCTGATCTGACTTCTAGCCTAAAGTTAGCCCAAGGCTAGTCCAACCCTGGTCCTTCGGGCATCTAGGTGCCACCCAGCGAATATGAGGTTGTAAACAGTCCCCGTTCTTTGGGAGCTAGCCTTGCGCTCGGAAAGACACGTCCAACCCCTGATATTCGCTGAGCGCTTACTGACCTGGAAGGGAATCTTGGGTGGGCCCTACCCCGACCCTGTATATATATGTCGCTGGGCCAGTCCTCAGGCCACCGTTGTTGCTGCCACCTTCCGCCTAAGCTCCCGCAAGGCTGTTGTGCGAACAGAAAACAGAAGACCGGAAATTGGAATAATCAAAGCTTTATTATCCAAAAAAGATGTGTATTACAAGGTATAGCCTCCCTTTTATAGGATGGAGGAGATGAGATAGATAACATTTAAACAATGTGGGACTAAAAACTATATAGGTATAAGCGGTTTAACCATATACAAGCCGACAAAGCCGCGCGGTTAGATGGAGTGTTAACCGCTCGGCAACTATAAGAAGGTGAGAACAAGCCGCTCCTGGAGACCGCCAGTTCGGCCGGTCTCCAACACGCCAGAATACCAACACCAACAATCCTGCAACCAAACCAATGTGAAGAAGCCGACAGACCGCACGGTCTGCAAACCGCCAGACCGCCCGATCACATTCTGCAACACTCCTCCTCAAGCTGGAGCATATATATCGATCATGCCCAGCTTGTCGCAGATGTGATGAAAGGAGGTGGATATCGGCTTGGTGAAGATATCAGCCAACTCTTTGCCAGATGTGACAAAGGAGTACAGATTTGTTCCTTCAGAATCTCTTCCTGAATACAGTGGCAGTCAACCTCAATATGCTTCGTTCTCTCGTGGAAGACCGAATTTTTAGAGATGTATATGGCGGCTTTGTTGTCACAAAACATAGGTAGAGGATAGTTGTAGACCTCTCCTAAGTCAAGCATGAGAACTCGCAACCACTTCAACTCACACGTGGTCGATGCCATACTTCGATATTTTGCTTCTGCACTAGACCTGGAGACGACTGACTGTTTCTTGCTCTTCCAGCTTACAAGGTTTCCCCCCACGAAGGTGCAAAAACCCGATGTTGACTTGCGGTCTCCCTTGTTATCTGCATAGCTTGAATCTGAGTATGCTTCAACCTTCAAATGATCATTTCTCTGAAAGAGTAGTCCTTTTCCAGACGCTGATTTTATATACTCCAATATCCTCAGGGCAGACTGAAGATGACACTCCCTGGGAGCTTGCATAAACTGAGTAACCTTGCCAACTGCATAGGCAATATCTGGTCTGGTCACCGTGAGATATATAAGTTTACCAACCAATCGTCTGTACCTCGTACTATCTGAAAGAAGCCGAGAGTCATCAGTCCAGGTTTTGTCTTCTCCAGTCGTCATTAGGTATCGGGCAGGTTTAGCCCCAGTCAGTCTTGTCTCGTTTAGTAAATCAAGAGCATATTTGCGTTGGGAGAGGATAAGAGAATTGAGCTTCCGAGAGATTTCGATCCCTAGAAGGTATTTTGGAGAGCTCATATCTTTTGTGACCAAGTGCTGACGAAGATGCTTCTTTGTCAACGTTATCCCAGCTTGGTCATCTCCAGTGAGAAGAATATCATCCACATATACCGCAAGAACTACTAGGCCCAGGGATGTTTTGCGAATAAACAAGGAGTGATCAGCAGAGCTTCTCTTAAAACCTACGGCCGCCACAATCCCGCTAAACTTGTCACACCAAGCCCGAGGGCTTTGTTTTAGGCCATAGATAGCCTTTTTGAGCCTGCAAACCTGTGTCTCCACCTGAGCAACATACCCTGGAGGTTGCTCCATGCAAACATCTTCTTGAAGATCCCCATAGAGAAAAGCATTCTTAACATCCAGCTGTGAAATCGGCCAATCCTTGTTGACAGCCACACTGAGAAGGACCCGAATGGTACTGAGACGAGCAACTGGAGAGAAGGTATCGAAGTAGTCAACCCCATAAGTCTGTGTAAACCCTTTGGCAACCAGTCTGGCCTTCTAACGATCCACACTGCCGTCTGGGCGAAATTTGACCACAAAGACCCAGCGACAACCAACAACATCGGTGCCGTAGGGAGGGGGAACCAGGGTCCACGTACCTCGTTCAGTGAGAGTAGCAATCTCCTCATCCATGGTCGTATTCCAATGTGGAACTGTAAGGGCCTCCTAATAAGAACGGGGGATAGCAGTGACAGAGATAGCAAGAGCAAAGGCTCTGTGAGAAGGGGTAAGACGAGCATATGAAACCACAGCAGCAAGCGGGTGCTGGGTACATGCCCGAACCCCTTTGCGAAGAGCAATGGGAAGATTCAGGTCAGCAGTTTCTTCATCATCCAGAGCATCCGTGGTGGAGAGAGCTGACCTGGGAGGAGAGAGCGGCAGTGGAGAAGAGGATGGAGAGGACGGAGGTGTGGAGAGAGGAGGAGATGATTGAGACGGTGGGGGGGAGAGACTTCAGTGGGTGGCGAGGGAACGAAGGAAGTGGTTGGAGAGTCGGAAGGAGCAGGAGGAGAGAAGCTATCAGAGAAGTAGGGAGCATTCTCGAAAAAAGTAACATCCGCGGAGACGAATTGTTTACGGAGAATGGGGTCAAAACAACAATAGCATTTCTGAGTGGGAGAGTAGCCCAGAAAGACACATTTTGTAGAGCGAGGGGAGAGTTTGTCGCGGGTGGCGGACGGAGCGTGCACAAAGGCTGTGCACCCAAAGATACGGAGAGGAAGAGGAAATGGATCCTTTTCCGGATAGAGAATGGAGAATGGTGTTTCTCCGTGGAGAACAGTGGAGGGAATGCGATTGATGAGATAGCAAGAAATGAGAATGGCATAGCCCCAGTAAGAGCGGGAAACATGCATCTGGGTGAAAAGAGTGCGAGCAACATTAAGGAGGTGACGGTTTTTGCGTTCCGCCACGCCATTTTGTTGGGAGGAATAGACACAACTTGTTTGATGAATAATACCGCGTTGCGTATAGAAAGAGGAAAAAGCTTGACTCATGTATTCTTTAGCATTATTAGAGCGTAAGATTTTAATTGAAATATCAAACTGAGTTTTTATTAAATGATAAAAAGTTTGTCATACATCAAATAATTCAGAGCGTTTTCGTAAGAGATACACTCAGGTACAACGAGAGTAGTCATCTATGAAAGTAACAAAATAAGAACTACCACGACCAACGGTGAGGGTAGGAGCAGGATCCCAGATGTCGGAGTGAATGAGATCAAACGGACGGGTAGAGCCACGATGTTGCTTCAGCGGGAAGGAGGCACAGTGATGTTTGTCAAGCTGACAGGAAATTGGAATAATCAAAGCTTTATTATCCAAAAAAGATGTGTATTACAAGGTATAGCCTCCCTTTTATAAAATGAAGGAGATGAGATAGATAACATTTAAACAATGTGGGACTAAAAACTATACAGGTATAAGCGGTTTAACCATATACAAGCCGACAAAGCCGCGCGGTTAGATGAAGTGCTAACTGCTCGACAACTATAAGAAGGTGAGAACAAGCCGCTCCTGGAGACCGCCAGTTCGGCCTGTCTCCAACACGCCAGAGGTAGACCGCCAGAATACCAACACCAGCAATCCTGCAACCAAATCGATGTGAAGAAGCCAACAGACCGCACAGTCTGCAAACCGCCAGGAACTGACCGCCAGGCCGCCCGGTCACATTCTGCAACAGCTGTTAAGATGTATGCCAAGCGCAACGAGAAGCCACTCTCGCAAGAACTCCAAGACCGTCTCGCCGCGGCTCAGGCGAGAGCCTATGCCGACTGCGCCGGGGTTGCCCCCTGGCTAATGGGCAAGAGGCCAGCCAGCTCGCCCTCCCGACCGAAGAAGAAGAAGGTCAAATCGGTTAGGCGAGATCGCTCGAAGAAGGATCTGGCCTCGCCCACCCCGACCCCCAGCCGCACCGAGAACCCTCCTTCCCCGCCGGAGGTATTCCTCTTGCTTCACCTTTTGGCGTAAACCCACTTTGCTATGTCTGACACATTTCCCTTCTCGCCGACAGGTTCCGAAACTGCCACCAATAACCCTCCGGCGGATACTGAGTGACTGAGTCGGTTCGTCCCTTCGGCAAAAACCTGTCGCTGGTCTCGGAGGGTTCCCCCTCGATTACTCAAGTCCAACCCACGATCAATCCCGGTAATATCTCCTCCTGTCATTCATCTTACATGGCTTGCTTTCCTTTCGCTAACTCGTTTATTCGCAGCTCTCGCCCTCGACAGCCCAATGCTCATCAACCGGAGCCCCCAAACTCCCGCGCCCAAAGATCCCATCAACCCCGCAACCAGTCTTCCCCTCTCGTCCGGGAGGGTTATTACCGTATCAACCGCACCTGCATCAGGGTCTCGGCCTCAGGCGGAGGAAGATACCGCTGCCCCCCAATTGGCCGAGACCAACACCCTAGAGTGCGCGTCGTACCCCCCGGGATGGGGCAAACCGATCCACCTGCTCTTTGAAAAAAACATCGAAGGGCAACCCGGCCCTTCTCGCCAATCCACTGTCGAGAGCCCATCCCCTGTCATAGGTAAGCGGGAACTTTGCTCAGTCCTTTCGCCTTCGCTTGACTTGACTTGACTTTTCTTGCTAGATCCGAAGACTGCGGAGGCGGAAGCCGATGAAGAAGAGGAGATGATCTCGCCCCCTCCTTCCCCCAGAGAAATGGAGGACTATCTCGACGCCTGTGGGAACGACAGAACTCGGCGGAAGCGAATAGCGAAAGTCCTGTCAAAGCTCGTTTGGATGCGCCAAGCCGATTCGCTGGCGGTGAACAGGCTCCAGGTGACGGTCGAACGGCGGATGTCCGTGATCGAGAGGGATTACACTCACCTTCTCGGTGAGCAGGAACGGCAGGGTGAACGCGAAGAAACCTCCCCAGGAAGGCACATCGCGCGAATCTGAGACCAACTGCGCTTGGCCAACCAGGGGCTTATCGTCGTGACCGCTTACTACTATCCGCGAGTGTCACCAAGGTCAGGAAGGCGATGTCGGGGCCGCTGGCGATGGGAGCAGTACTGAGCTCTGCTGGATCTCGCTTCTTCTTACCCCAACCTCCCGACCTACTCTTCTCGCTATGTACCATTTCCGTCCTCTGAACAATTAAACATTTGTTTGGTATTATTTTATTACGGCTCTCGCCTAGCGAGATGCCTATAGCGTTTAGTTTTATATATTCTGCTTGTCGAGTGCCTGGTTCTCGCACCACTTTTACTTTTCGCACTTGTATGCTACTTTTCTCTTACCCGGGATCGCTCCCGGAAGCTCTCGCCGTCTGCAGGTGCGAGAGGCGTCGGCGAGGCGGGGTGGAATACGAAGAGTCAACATTAAAATTTGCTAACCGCACTCCCGCCGCCTAGGAAATCCCTAATGATTACCTCTCTCTCTATAAATAGGCAAGTTCACCAACCACATTTACTTCTTTCTGACTCCGCGCCTTCGTCTTTCTTTTCCTTGCTCCCGCCGCTATCTGCAACTCAGAAGCTCTCACCTTCTAGCCCTTTCTCTCCCTTTCCTCCCTTTCCTCCCTTTCTTCAAGATTCCTGGCGAGACCGAAGGTCGTTCCAAGTGCGCGTAATCTTTCCTAGACCACAACTTTCCGCCCTGCCGACTGACCGAGAAGGAATACCTCTCGGTAGTCGCAGATTTCATCCCCTCGGAGTTCGTTGCGCGGAACCCTGAGAACGAAGATAGAGTCAACTTCACATCGGCAGGGGAGCTCGTCATCCCCCTGGAACATTTTGAGGTGGGCTTCCGCCTCCCCCTCTTGCCAGAAGTGCGCCGGGCTCTCCGGTACTATGGGGTGGTATCGGTCCAGCTCAACCCTAACTCTGTCGCAATCCTGGTGGCTTTCGCCTGCTACATGCGGGCGTTAAGGATCGAATTCAACTTGTCCATCTTCCGGAAGCTGTTCAACTTCCGCGCAAAGGGTGGGGTGGTCTTCTTCTCGGTCCAGACGGTGAAGACTAGTGGTCTCGCCAATAAGAACCACAACTGGGCCCAGAAGTTCATTTTTTTCGGGAACTTCGGCAACGTTCCCCTCGCGCCGGTCCAATATGACGAGGCGACCTACAAGCCTCCCGCCCTTGGGGGGAATGAGGGTGCCCTTCTCGAGTTCTTCGGAACAAAGACCTTTGACGTCCAGTTCCTTCGGCGAGACCTGAACTCTCTTCCGCCAGTCCCTCCCGGTGAAGGTACCTTTTCGGCCCATTTCTGCAACCCTCCGTCAGAGATTATGAGTTTAACCGTTAAAGCTTTCGCAGGTGAACGGGAAATTCCCCTTCACCAGCCCTTCGATGAGACTAGGGGTTTCTCCAGCACCCTAGCTCTCGCCAAGTCCGCCGCCCTGGCCTGCCGAAAGAAGCCCGACTCCTCTTCCACACAGAGTGCCCGAAAGCGGAAGCCCAACTCCCCCCGTACAGCTCCTCCCAAGAAAATAAAATCGTCTGCGGCAAAAAAGGGCAAGTCTCCTGCCGAGATCCTAACCGGACCTCCGGCCGAAACCCCGACCACGCTCCCAGCTTCAGCAAGGGGAGTCAGTGCCTCTGCCGAGGTTCAAGCGGCCTTGAAGGGGATTCCCGCCAAGGCCGTGCCGAGATGGCATCGCAACTTCGGCCTGGGTGGGAAGCATCCAGACGAAGAGGGCCGACCCCTCCTGCAGTGGGACCCGGTAACCAACCAGGTCACCCTCTCGTCACTTCTCCCCTCCTGGCTGGAACAAGAAACCTCCAACGGCGAGGCCTATGCGGTAGGCTTCGGGCTTTACAGCCGGGAGGACGCGAGCGTCTACGACCAAACGACCACGAAGGGTCTCGCTCACGAGGCTGTGCGAGCCCAGATGCGCGCGCTAGAGCTCACGCACATGTGCGCACGCTGCGACATCCATATAGAACGAAACCTAGGCAACTTAAAGAAGTCTCGGGATTAATCTGCGGCTGAGGCGGCCACGTTGAAGGCAGACCTGACGGGCTCGCAAAAGCTTCTCGCCCTTCTCCCGTCAATTGAGGTACGTAAGGCTTTTGATGCCTTTTGCCTTTTTATTATTTGCCACAGCTCAAAGGACTTTTTCGCAGGATTCCGCCCAAGCCCAATTGTCGCGCGCGAGGGAGGCCGGCCTTGCCTGTGAGATCAAACTTCTGAAGGCCGAGCTCAAGCTCGCGCAAGAAGCCAAGGCGCCGGCTCCGACGCCTCTAGACGAGAGGCTCCGAAGTCGTTACTTCACCGAGTACGAGATCGAAGTTATGATGCAAGAGAATGCGCAGAAGGCGACCACGATGGTGATTACAGTGCTGCGTCAGTCGGGCCTTTTGAACGAAGGTAGCAAGACCCTTACTGCGCGTGGGGTCCTGCCCTGGCTGTTCGAGCCCGTCCCCAAGCCCGCGAGAGAGGGAGGCTCTCCGGGCGAAGATGCACCAGAGCCTGGCCAGGGAGACGAGTCCAGCGGCGGTTCCTCCAGCGAGACCTCTAGCGAAACCTCTAGCGGGACCTCCAGCGGCTCCGCCTGACGGCCTCTCGCCTAGCTTCTTTTTGTAATTTTCCTTTGAGCTGCTCTTAGCTGATGTATGGGGCGAGAACCCTTGATATTATGTAATTTTTTGGTGTTATAAAAAAGCTTACTTTCTTTTGCCTTTGACCAAATGTTCTATTGCTGTCATTTTTCTCAATTGTCATTGGCGGAATGCTTCCGCACTTTTGCTAGAACCCTAGTCTCTTAGGCGATAACCGCGGACCTGTCCCCGTCGAGTGGGAATTCATCGAGTAGGCCCTGTCGAAAAGGCTTTCTCTGAAAGGCCCCTACCGAGAGGGTCTCGTCCCCTCACCTTTTTTGTTTCATGTCCACTGCACACGCCTTGGCGCTTTCGCATACGCCTTAGGCTTTTTAGATGACAACCCCAGCAAGTTCGCAGCGCGGGTTATCCTAGTAAACTTCGCCAAGAGGGGTGTGTCGAATAGGCGCATTGAGAAGCCTTTGCCGAGCGAGAAAAGCGTTGGTCAGGCCCTGCCGAAAGGGACATGCCGAGATGGGTCTACCCTTCTTCATCTCTATTTAGGATTGGTGCCAACTATTTGAGAACCTGTTGGCGAAGTACTTCGTAATGTTCGTCATGGGTTCAACGGCCCTGCCAGCTAGGTGAGAGTCCGACAGTGGGAGAAAGCTCGGGACTCGGCTCCAGAGCAACAACAATGTCCACCGAGGTCCCTTGCCCTGCCAGTTAGGTGAAAGCCTGACAGCGGGAGAAAGCTCGGGACTTAGCTTCAGAGCAACAATAATGTCCACCGAAGACCCCTGCCCTGCCAGCTAGGTGAGAGCCTGATAGCGAGAGAAAGCTCAGGACTTGGCTCCAGGGCAACAACAATGTCAACTGAGGACCCCTGCCCTGCCAGCTAGGTAAAAGCCTGACAGCGGGAGAAAGCTCGGGACTTGGCTCCAGGGCAACAACAATGTCCACCGATGACCCCTGCCCTGCTAGCTAGGTGAGAGCCTGACAGCGGGAGAAAGCTCGGGACTTAGTTTCAGAGTAACAACAATGTCCACCGAGGACCCCTGTCCTGCCAGTTAGGTGAGAGTCTGACAGCGGGAGAAAGCTCGGGACTTGGCTCCAGGGCAACAACAATGTCCACCGAGGGCCCCTGCCCTGCCAGCTAGGTGAGAGCTTGATAGCGGGAGAAAGCTCGGGACTTGGCTCCAGGGTAACAACAATGTTCACCGAGGACCCCTGCCCTGCCAGCTAGGTGAAAGCCTGGCAGCGGGAGAAAGCTCGGGACTTGGTTCCAGAGTAACAACAATGTCCACTGAGGACCCCTGCCCTGCCAGCTAGGTGAGAGCCTGATAGCGGGAGAAAGCTCGGGACTTAGTTCCAGGGCAACAACAATGTCCACCGAGGACCCCTGCCCTGCTAGCTAGGTGAGAGCCTGACAGTGAGAGAAAGCTCGGGACTTGGTTCTAGAGCAACAACAATGTCCACCGAGGACCCCTGCCCTGTCAGCTAGGTGAAAGCCTGACAGCGGGAGAAAGCTCGGGACTTAGTTCCAGAGTAACAACAATGTCCACAGAGGACCCCTGCCCTGTCAGTTAGGTGAAAGTCTGACAGTGGGAGAAAGCTCGGGACTTACTTTATAAATATGACCTGTCACAAATTCTATTGCAAAAAGGGTCTGAAAGACCAAAAGATTTCTTATTTATAAAAGGGATGTGCGTACATGATTTATTGGTAGGAACATTTCCAGTCGTCACTGTTCCGGGTATGACTTGAGGCCCACTCCTTCGGAACCTCTTCCACTGCCACCACTTGGATGTGGATCTCTTCCTCCTTCGCCCCCGTCTTCTCTGTTTCTTCCCCGGCCTCCTGCCAGGACGCCTCTTCTATCATCCTCTCCATTTCCTTGGCTCCCTCCTGCCAGGAGATGGAGTTCATTGCGGTGACGTAGCATTCCCTTGCCATCCTGGGGTCTCCTCGGACCCTGATCTGGATTCCCTCGGCGTTGAACTTCAACACTGATGGAAGGTGGATGGCACGAAGCAGAAGACGCTGATGAGGGGCCGTCCGAAGATGGCGTTGTAGCTGCTAGGAGCATCCACGATGACAAACCTGCAGTTTCTGGACTGTCCTCCTAGGGTGACATGGAGTCCTACTCCTCCTTCCACCTCCTTCCTCTCTCCGGAGAATCCGAAGAGAGGACCATCCAAGGCAAAGACCCTCTTGGCCTCCACCTTCATCGCGTCAAACGCTTTCTTGAAGATGACGTTGACCGAGCTGCCTTTATCGATGAGGATCCGAGAGACGGTAAAATTCTCGATCGCGGTCTGGATGACCAACGCGTCGCAAAAAGGATCCTCATGATCCGGCATGTCCTTCCTGGAGAAGGTAATCTTCTCCTCCGGGGGTGGAGTTAGAGACGTCGAAGCGACGCTCCGGCGGTATATGGTGTGAAGGCTCGCCTTGCGGGCAGCCTCAACTCCCCCCCCCCATGGATCACCCTGATCCCTCCTCGTGCTCCGACATCAGTCCGGTCCTCGCACCTATCCTCTTCTCCCCTGGGCAGAACCTCTTCGATCAGCACCTCCCGTCGGGGTTGCTTCTGCTACTGTTTCTCCCTGGTTCCCCTCAACTCCAGGAACCCCGGGCACGTGGTCGTGACATGACCCTCCTCCCGGTGGAAGTCACAGTAAGGCAGCTCCACTCTGCCTTCCTGCCTCCTCCTCGGGTACCTCTCCCCCTCCTCCCATGGGCTATTGCCATAGCTTGACGGTGATCGAGGAGAGGGGGTCCCTGACCCTGCCTCCAGTCTGGAGGGTTGAACTGGCCCTGACCCCCCTGGCGGTTTTCTCCTCCATGAAAACCTCTCCGCTGGCCCTGGTCCTGCCACTCCTGCTGCCTCCAGCCGAGCCGATTGTTCGGCTCCTGACGCCCCCACCTCTGTTGCTGCCCTTGATGCTCCTTACCTCTGGGCTCCTCTCTCCTCCTCTCGTCTCTCTGCTCTGCTCTCTCGACCTTCCTTCTCCTGACTCATTCGCATCCTCCTCCGCCAACTTGGTCAATTTCTTTGCAAACGCCGAGTTGGCCGTCTCGATCTCTATCTCCTTTGTCGCCCTCTCCATCAGTTCCTCGAAAGAGAGGGGGGTACTCTCTTCAGCTCCATGATAAAGGAACTCGACCTCAACCCGAGGGTGAAGGAGAGCATCACGGTGTACCCCGGCATCTCCTGGACCTGCAAAATCTCCTCCTGGAACCTATCAACATAACGTCTCAGCGTCTCCTCCAGCTTCTGCTTGAAGACAAACAAACACTCCGCCGACTTCTTCCTCTTCTTCGATGTGGAGAACCTCAACAGGAACCCACGACGCAGGTATTCAAAACAGTAAATAGAGCTTGCAGGGAGTTGATGGAACCAGTCTCTCGCCTTCTCCTTCAAAGTGATGGCAAAAAGCCGATACTTGAAGGCGTCTGACATCTGCCTTATGGAAACGACATCCTCGAACCATTGCACATGCTGCACGGGGTCGTCTCTGCCCGTGTAGTCGGACATGTCGGGCTCTCGGAACCCGTCTGGAACCGGGGCCGAGATTATCAGCTCGTTAAAAGGGCTTCCGCCCACCACCGGCCGAGAGGGCACATCCCGGGATTTCGACTCGCTGAGCCCGTCGGCACTAGCCTGCCCGGGGAAGAGCTCCTGCCCGGCGACATCCCTCTCGCCAACCTCTGTCGGAACCTCCTTTTCGGGACACTGCCTGGGAGCGTTCTCGCCCAACGACGGAGTGGCAACCACTGGAACCTGAGGCATCACCCACTCGCCCCTTACCGAGAACGCCAAGTGGATGGTCTGCAAGACTTCCCGCTTGAAGTCTTCCAGCATCCCCAACGTCACCCCGCTCGCCTGG